>JAJAGP010003792.1:0-64351 GCA_025084515.1 Ancistrus triradiatus | reverse complement strand
CATCACTGCAAAAGCACTTCTCCAAACCTTTGCATTACGCTTGCTCATTATGCAGCAGAGCCTGGGTGGTGTGAAATAGCTAGCGTCAGGTTCGAAACAGCTGGAGCGAGCTCATTTCGCAGTGTTATTTCAGGCAGCACATCCTACCGTTACTCAGTTTTGGCTCGAATTAAGGATATGGTTAAACTTGATCTGCTTTTCACCGATGACCTCTCGCTACCTGTTCTTTCATGAATACCGTACAAACACAACGGGTATAATGGCCACTTCATGCTCCCATTTGACACATCCATAAATCCAAATGTGGGGGGAAATTGCTGAAAATCTCAGACAGGTCTGCACTGACAAACCAGTGAATATTCGTTCGGGAGATAGCCTCAAGGTGTTATGAGAACGTCTAGCTCCTGAATTTCCCACTTGGGACCCGGTACTTACAGCGCAATATCATTTTCCTGGAATGAGTTCATGTATAATTAATGAGAGGGGGGTGGATGATCCAATCATACAACATGAAGGACCTGAAACGTCCAGTCACACAGTGAGGCAGTTAAGATTTGCAATGCTGATGAGCTGTGATTGTAAAATGGCTGAATTTGTGGACTAAAGGAGGTAGTGGTTTTTTTAATTAATTACTGCGTTTATTTATTTTGTTTTTCAACCTTGGATTTATGTAATTAAGCAATAATACACTTGTTATAGCACAAACCTCGGGTGTAATCCTGCAATTATACCACAATTCCATTATTGCTGTTTAGTGTTATGATTTAGTAATGATCCACCACCCAAATAGTACCTGATCTATGCTTGTCCTGTGGGGGTCTTGAACCTTAGAGAACAGAGTAAAAGGGGACGAACAAAGTATGTAGAGAAACAGATAGACTGCAGTCTGTAAGTGCAGTGACCACTAAAACATAAATAAGGAATAAGCACAATATAAACTGAAAAATATAGAATGCCTAACACTTTTGCATGGTACTGTAAGTAGAAGAAAAGTTCATTCTTAGGAAGCGCCAACAGAGATGAGGTGCGATGTCCTGTAATAATGAGCTCTCCTGGAGATCTACTTGCAATCTGATGAGAGTTCATGACAGGGCTGCCCACTGAGAGTCACTGCTATGAAGATGCTAATGACCAATCACATACATGAGTTAACTGGCCATCGCAGTGTTCATGCTGATTGTGTGAGAGAGACAGAAGGGCAAGATCACCATCGCCAGGTGTTAGTACCTGTTATAAGGTAGACAGGTTTCAGCGTTGTAGTCACTGACCACATTTCTATTTATGATTGTAATGCCCTACCAAATCCGATCCAATTTCCTCCATCCTACCGGTTCTACTATCTTACGGTTTGAGCAGAACTTGAGTTTGTCGCTCTATTCCAAACAATATTGTGCGAGAAGCCGTATTTCAATCTTCTTTAGTCCTTTGGAGGGCTGAATCAATCACAAATACCAGCATAGCATGTAAGCTGCCTGGCCAAGTTGGTGATGGTCCTTCTGGTCCTTCTGAGTAGGGACACCTTCAGATGAGTAGGTTCATTGCCTTATTAAGAAGGATAATACCCTTATTAGACCATGTACATATATGAGAATGGACATTATCTGGCACATACCTGTATAAAAATGAGGGATTTTTTACTCAGGAATGTGCCTGAGCACACACACACACCTGGTAAACATACAGTACTGTGCAAAAGTCTTAGGCCACCATTAGACTGTTGTTTTAGCAATGGTGTAATTGTCGACGATTGGAGCCAAAAAATTCAAACTTGGATTTGTCTCTCCATAATACTCTTTTCTTTGTTCCTGTTCCAGTTCCAGTTCCAAAAAAGTGGTTTCTTGGCTGCTACCCTTCCAAAAAGACCATTCCTGATCAAGCTTCTTCAGATTGTGGAAGGGTCAGCTTGGCATCTTGATGAAGCTGCCAGATGCTGCTATTTCTCAAGTGTAAGGGGAGGTCAAACTAAATACTTACCACTGTAGCCTATAGAAGCTGTTTTTTCTGATTTTTGTTTTAGTTTTTTAATACTGCTTATGAATTTCCTGTATTTTCTGGTTGTATTCTAATAAAGAGACTGAGAAAAAATTGTATATGTATATATTAATATAGTATATCTAAACTAATGGCGGCCGTTTTGGGGACTTTCCCTTCACATAATGATTAATCCAGCTAATAAATACTACACTTACCTCTAATCCAAATTTTAATCTCAGTAATTTAAAGCATATATTTTGACTCTTTTTATTTTTCAAAAGAAAGTTGCCATTTCTGTAAAAAAAAAGCAGGTTTCCTCATAGGGACCTGCAAGATGTCCTCACAAGGTAAAATTTGTCAGATCTTTCTATCCTTGTGGGGACATTTGTTCCCCACAACGTAAATACATACAAAGCACACACACACAACACAAACACACACACACACCACACACACACACATGAGTGTTAAGGCTCCATCACTTTGATCTTTAGAAGTGCATGCACTCCTGATTAAACAAACGCTCAGCTCTGCAAACGGAAACAAACAAAAAGTGTCGTGCCTAACCAAGTGTGATGAACAAGTCACACTGAGCAATGGTACGCCAGTCTGTGTTTCTGTGCAGCCTCTTTTCAGCAAGTGACGATCACAGACGCACACTGGCTGATCCTCAACGCAACTATATATTAATTTACACACAGCTTTTAGGATGCTACTAATTACAGCTCATTAATGCATGTAAAAGGTGGCTCCTAAGCCCAACATCAAAAGATTAATGTACAGTATTTCTGAATATTTTCACAGATCTTGGTGTAAGGATGTAGTACAATAATTCCCCCCCATTATGGACAAGCTGCAGCTGAACTCTACAGATTATATCCAGGCTGCAATCCAACAACAGTTATGTTTAAGAAAACAGGACTGAAACACAGTGAAGTGAAGACTGTTTCAGGATAAGCACCTGATCCATTCTACCGAATGGGTGCCAAGACATTACATGTATACATATAATATATGTATAATATATATATAGACGGGGTCATTGGCACAAGGACAGTGACTTAAGCACACAAGAACTCGTTCTACCAAGAACTCTGAATAAAGTTTTGGAATGGCCAAGTCACAAAAGTCCTGACCTTAATCCAATGGAAATGTGTGGATGGACCTGAAGTGAGAAGCTAATGTGAAGGAAACCCCCAACAATCCCAGAGTTGAGCTGTTCTGTACGGAGGGAATGGGGATAAAATTCCTCCAGCCGGTTGTGGCAGGGACTGATCAGCAGACTACAGGAAACGTTTAGCTGCAGTTATTGCTGCACAGGGGGGTCACACCAGATACTGAAAGCAAAGGGTCACATACTTTTGCCACTCACTAATATGTAATACTGGATCATTTTCCTCAATAAATAAATGACCAAGTACAATATTTTTGTGTCATTTGTTTAACTGGGTTCTGTTTATCTAATTTTAGGACTTAAGTTTTAGGTCATATTTATGCAGAAATATAGACAATTCTAAAGGGTTGCCTGAGATTGACCTTACTATCAACAGTTAAATAAGTGTGTTGTCACATTGAGTGTTGAAAAACCATAGAAAATGAAGTTACGACAAGCTAATCGCACCCATTCGGCAGAATGACTTACCTGCAGCCATGACCAGGATAAAGTGATTATGGGAGATTTGCACATCAGAATTGCACATCATTCCTAAGACAAAGCTTTAAAATTGGATTGTAGGATTTCCTAATAGGATTTCCTAAACAAGGGAATGAACTGCAAAACTTGTTCGGTGCGCAATAAATGAGCCTACATGTAGGTGAACTCGGTGAGAAACTCCAGAAGAAGCCGTGCTCCACGCAATATGCAAGTCTGTGCCCCATTACTGTACCATAATCGTTTATTTTCGATGTCTGTCAGGGTGTCACTTACTGGTGGACTTAGCTGGCATCTCTCCCCAGCTTTCTTGTGCTCTAAATGGTCTGGAACTAACGCTCGATTAAAGAAGCCAAATTAGTGTCCGCTTTAATTAGCTCTTGTACTCCAGCATCAAGCCACTGATAGTAAGTCAGGCGTTTATTCCTCTCTCACTCATCCATTTGGTAAATTATGACTTTACCAATAAATGCCCGATTCAGGAAGAAAATGAATGAAGATCATGTCAGCGAAGATGAAAGTGAACAGGAAGTTATACATAACGTGCACACATGTAGAGCAGTTTCAATGAACAAAAACGAGTTGTAATGGATTTGACATACTACTTAGTACAAGCAACTCCTGTCACTCCAAGGTAAGAGCCAGCTGCTGGAAACAGCAACTCCTGAAGACCTGGGTTTGAATCCTGGAGTAGTGAAGGTCTGGGGGTGCAGTTATGGAACTCTGCCACCATATCCCTTCAAACGTGTTCTTTTAATAGACTGCTCTTCACAATAACTAACTACATTTTCTGTTTCTGTCTGAGCTTGTGTTCTGGTACCAGTTCCAGCACACACACTAAGATGTTCCTTCATTCCAGTCCCACTCTGAGATGTTCCTCGCTTCGGCTCCACCCAAGCCATCACTTTCCAGCACACCGTTACCCAGACCACAGAGGGCAGTAAGTCTCTCCATCCTCCGATGCCTTGCTACCAAAACTTTCCCGCCAAGGACAGAAGATCCTACAGCGACTCTAAAGAATGCCTTTATGCACATTCGTATCTAATTCTATACAATATTCTTTATCTATTTTCACTATTGTTATTATTAAAGATTATATTTTTAAATGTGTTTTCTCTGTTAATATTTATTTAGTTTCTGTTTATTTAAAGTATTGCTATAAATGTATTAATTAGATAACTTAGTTTAATTCTTACATACACTGTATCATCTAAGCTGCCCAAGCAGGTTGGGTTCCTTTTTGAGTCTTGGTTCTCGCAAGGTTTGTTCCTTATAACTTTTAGGGAGTTTTTTCTTGCCACTGTCATCATAGGCTTGCTCAATTTGGATCTGCGCTTTTAAACTGTTACCATAAACTTATTAATTAAGTAATTTTGTTGGATTCTTACATATAACATCTAGGCTGACCAACATCTGGGACCCTTTTGAGAGAGAGAGAAATTATGTATTTATGGGTTAGAGACAGTGGCACTGACAAAGAGACAGGAAGCAGAGCTGGAGGTGGCAGAACTTAAGATGTTGAGGTTCTCTTTAGGAGTGTCTAGGGTAGACAGGATTAGGAATGAGATCATCAGAGGGACAGCACAGGTTGGAAAATTGGGAGACAAAATTCGAGAGGGAAGACTGAGATGGTTTGGACATGTGCAGAGGAGGGATACTGGATAATATTGGTAGGAGGGTGTTGGAGATGGAGCTGCCAGGCAAGAGACGGAGAGGAAGACCACCAAAGAGGAGTTAGTTTTTGGTAGTGGTAAATGAAGATATGGCAGGGAGTTGGGGGTGGTGTGACAGTAGAGGACGTGGAGGGATGTTGAGGGTGAGGGTGGGAAACGTTTTTTTAACTCGCTGTGGTGGTGACCCCTGATAAAGGGAGAAGCCGAAAGAAGAAGAAAGAAGAAGAAGAAGAAGAAGAAGAAGTGTCATCATATACTTGACCGTGACTTATAAATACCTCATTTCCCAGTATTGTCTTTCATTTTCCATACATTAGCAATACCATTACTGAGTCTTGAATCCTGATACAATTCACGCCCATTTTGTCGTGCTGTATTGAATCTGGCTGAGATTTTCGACGCTCATTTCAGATTTGAGCTTTGGGCTTTTATGTCAGAAAAACCACATTATCTTTCCGTCACCTAAGAGAACGAGAACCGTAAAAAGGAAAGGAGAGCCTGAATGTGTGTTAATATGTAGCGGGAGAATAAAAGTCTTTTTTGAGCAATGGAGCTCCTCGTATTTCAGAAACACCTTCCAGCCGAATGACTCTCCCTGACCTTAAATCTGATGACTGAAGGCCCGCTGAATGGAGTAAATGGACTGAGTCTCCTCCTGCAGAGGCTCAGGCTCTCGTTTTCATTTCGTCCCTCCGATGAAAAAGCATTATCTCTGCCAGTGTGAGGCAGGAATTACACAACTTTAGGGGCTTTGCGCTAGCTGTGTAGCATTAATGTGCTGACCAGCTTGAAGTCCTGCATGCTGGCCGTAAAGGACAAAGGTGCCCTAATCTTTCACAATGCTGAGGTATGCCTGTTACCTTCACTCATGACGAATGGAGGCTGATGGATGTGAGCACCTACAAAGCCCCTGGGACAGGAGGACACGCACAAGAACACAAACACACAGATTTGACATAGGAAAACAGTAGATATTTAATGCTACACCTACATCTAACAATAATCAAATGCAAATATGTTGGCTCTTTTATTTTCCTTTTATTTCCCAGTATAAGTCAAGTCAGATTTATTTCTATAGTGCTTATTACAATGGAGCATTGTCTCCAATCAGCTTTACAATTTTAGGTTATCTTCTATTGGCCAATCCCAAATTGAGCAAGCCTAGGGCGACAGTGGCAAGGAAAATCCCTAAACGTTATAAGGAATAAACCTTGGGAGGACCAAGACGCAAAAGGGACACAACCTCCTTGGGTGGCTTAGATGAGAAATGTAAGAATTAAACGAATCTAGTCAAATAAGTTTGTAGTAATAGTTAAAAAACAGGAACTACGTAAATATGAACAGATAAATCAAATTCTGAATAAAATAACGTTAAAAAATGTAACATTACGTTACATTTTTTTAAACATTACGTAATTTTGTAAATTAATGTCATTGTTATTTTTTTTATTACTGTTTGGTCAAATTCCTCAATAAAAAAAACGAATATATTTATATTAAATAGTTTTTTTATAATAAAATTTGCACTCAATAATTTGGGCCCCATTCTTAGTATTTTGTTGAACATAAAACCTGTAGCCTGTACCTATAAATATCTATACATATATACAACAGTATTTTGGTACCTTTGCCCCCCCAGAAATTGCTCTTGAGAATTTTTTCTGTTTATTTCCCTGCCCCACAAAATTGAAATAAATTATACACTCTTGGGCCCCAAGAAAATGTCAGATCATTCAATCCTTGTGTGGACATTTGGTCATGTACTTGACCCCCCTCAAAGCACCTCTGCGCACACAAATCAATATACAGCAAGATAAGAACAGGGTCTATATGTCTACAGTATCTTCACAAGGAAGGACTGCCCTTCACTTTGTCATTATACAGGCAGGTCAGTGACATCTAACAGGCTGAATTATAGATTTAAGAGTTACATGCAGGCCTGTAGGTACATACTGTAGCTTGTGAGCGTATAATATTTTATAAACCACGAGTTAATAGCATTGATCAAATGAAGGCCTGCCTGCTTTGTCATGCCTCGTCCTTCAGCCGGAAGGGTCTGGCGGACGGCCCGGTTGGGCTGGACTTCGGTCCTCTTGATCTTGACTAGTGCAGACTAAGAGCAGAGCTGGGGGTTCATAGTCAAAGAGTTTTGAGGTGATCTATGACGTTGGGTTGCTGTCTTCTGCCTCCTGTGGGGTTGCTGATGTCCCATGTGATCTGTCTTGGCTGTGTTACCTTCTGGTTCTTCTCTTTCTAGCTAGGCTGCTATAGCTAATGCTGCCGGAGTCTCGTGCAACACGTGGCATCACTATTTACATTTTCTGTTTTCTCTCCGAGCTGTGTTCTGGTACCAGTTGAAGGTGCATATAATCCATGGACATTTTGTAGACAGTTCAACAACAATTTGCTTAGAAATTATAACAGGGACGATTCTATGATCAGAGCTTGTTTTTTGTTTTTGTCCAGCCTAATGTTGGACTGTCTTTCCTACACTTGTGAAGGAATAACATCTGACTTTTGGGGTAGGGACAGTGTGACTGGAAATACACCAGCCAATCTGAGAAACCATACTTTTTGCTGAGCCTGTGAGCCACAAAGTCGTCACTTGGATCATACCATTTGCGAGGCATGGGGGACTACTGTATTTTTGATGTTTAAAATGATGTTTAAACCATATACTTTCTATGGTTTTAACATTTTTTTCAGCTTATCAGAGGCAATCTTCTGTTTAAAAATAACATCAATTAATAAAATAGCTCTTAAATAGAACCAGGAGTGACAGTGTGAGTCCTATGGTAGTTAATGCATGCAGCTGTTGTTGTCAGAAACCATATAAACTGGTATTGGTCAGGCCAAGTGCAGGTATTCTGAAATGTACAAGACCCTAAAGGTACAGCAAGTTCTTATTTCACTTTCAGCTATTAGGAGATGCTGGTGTCAACTGTTTTGAAGATATTAGATTTGATTGGAACAACATTAACTCTTCTTTCTGTGAATGGCTAACAAACACTAAGTCACTTTATCTATTTGTTTTATTATGGCTCATTTCCTGACCAGTTATTTGCTGTTGAGAGCAGTGAAAGCTTAATACTGGATTGTACCTTGAAAGATCGTATCAGTTGTAATTCGCTCTAAATGAGTGTCTGTCAAATGCTGTAAATGTACATTGAAATATAAGAGTAAAAAAACAACTCAGCCCCAGTACGTCATCATTTGTCTGACTCTGAGTAACTCCTGATGAGGTAATCATGTTGGGCCAGACAGGCTCCTGTAATAGCTGACATTTAGGGATGGTGTAAGGTGAACAAATAGGTGCTGAACCTGAGTGTGAGATAAATAAAGACAGAGAGATAGGGAGAGGGATTATGGGGTGAGAGAAAAGAGTAAAGAAGATGATGCCAGATGACGAGGTCGGCTGCATAAGAAATGAAAAGTGACATGCTCTGTACCAAGTGCTGAATTAATACCTTGTGATGGCCTCTGTCTTAATTAATCTCGTTTCCTCCACCGCGCTCTCTCTAGGCTCTTTCTCTACCACAATGCCCTCCATCTTAAATAAGGCATAAAAGGAATTCAGGTCAGATTCAATTGGCCAGCTGGTCCTGACATCAGCTGCCCGGATCGAACCAGATCAGAATCTCTCCGAACAGCCTGAAGAGGCGTGAGGTCATGTAGGTCAGGCTAGAACTTTAAATCAGTCTCAAAGTAGGATAAACTGCAAACACTGATGACTGGAGTCGGGCCTGTGAGCCTTCTTCTGGATGGATGTGTCCAATTGGAGTTTTCAAACACCTCAGTGTCACTGCTGACCTGAAAATAATCCACCAGCCAAAAATGTCCAGCCACCAGCATCCTGTAGGCAGCAACCTGTGAGTACTGATGAAGGATTAGAGGATGACCAACACAAATTGTGCAGCAAGAGATGAGTTGCTGTCTCTGACAATAAGGTGAGTGTCTCTAATAAAGTGGACAGAGAGAGCCCTGCTGTGTCTGATCCACTCATACCGGCACAACACACTAACACACCCTCAGTGTCAGTGAAGTGTTGAGAATGATCCAACCAGCCAAATAGTTCTTGATCTGTGCTGGTCCTGTGGGGGTCCTGACCATTAGAGACCAGAGTAAAGGGGACGACCAAAGTATGTAGAGAAACAGACGGACTGCAGTCTGTAACTGTAGAACTACAGAGTGCATCTATATGGTAAGTGGAGCTGATAAAGAAACAAGGAGGCCTACCTAATAAAGTGATCGGGGAGTGTATATCCATAAGACAGTAATTGCACCCCTGCACATGACTATATAGTTCATTATACACAGATATTCTGAAGTCAAAGTACAACCAGGAGTTCATTACGTTGAAGAATGAGGGTACATCGAAGGAGGATTTACAGTACGTTCCTTCACTGTCTGTCCTTGTCTGCTGAAATAGCAGCACTGAGCATAATATTGCTGTACAGAACAACAACTTCTGTATTCCGCCCAATAATAAATTCTTCTAATTCCAGTTGGAAGTGACGGGCTGGACCTTAAAAGCAGCTGAAGGAGCCTCGCATTCATATTCCACAGTTATCAAGGAATCAGATGGTGCTCAGCTTGCTGGTAATTTGCTCTTTGTTTACCAATGCATCGTGCCAATTAGCTTCTCTCTCAGGTAAATCATCCAAGAGCATCTGATGAAGGAAAGTAATTACTGCTCAGCACTTATGGCTGCTCCTCTGAGTCTGCCTCACGCACCCCCTTCCCAATTAATCACCTTTATCGGCCCTTACAGGAGGCTGAGGTGCAGCGTCCTTTAGTGTGCTACAGCTAAGTTTGTTCTGAGCTTAGGTCATGTACTGCAGTGGTAAATGATTTAATTACAAAGCTAGAGCATTCAGTGGGTAAACACTTTATTGGTAGCGTTGCTACTACTGGTATACTGTTTGTAAGTACAGTGGTACCTCGGTTCTTGACCAATTTGGAACTCGTCGAATTCAGTTCTCGACGCATTTTGACCAGAAAAATGTAATCTACAGTATTCTTAGTGCAAAAGAATCTCCATGGGTCCTAAAATGGTTGTACTGACTGCCAACCGATATGGAGACAGGAACTCAATGCTCTAGAAAACAGCCTGCAGTTAGCATTAGCAGCTAAGATAGCGCCTTGAGTTCACCAATAGAGTAAGTGTTTTGCTTTTACTTTTCCCTTTCAATCCATCACTAAATTACATGAGGTTTTTCAACACTTTATTATCAAATAAGCTTTGTGTTAATGATTTTGGCCATCTGTAGGTTAATGTAAGTGTTTTAACTTTAAATTACTTATCATTACTTATCATAGGCTATAGTATAGATCGCTCTACCAAACCCTCGTTCAACTCCAAGATACATTTAACTTATGATGGATTTCTCTAAACATATCCCCATCGTAAATCAGGTAGCAGCTGTACAATGCAACTCCATTAATCCATATAGACCCTTACACAATGTGGATTTTTTTGGCGGTTTGGAACGGATTAATTCAATTTACATGATTCCTTATGGGAAAAATTTGCTCAGTACTCGGTACCGAGGTACCACTGTAATGTACATGTACAGTGGTGCTTGAAAGTTTGTAAAACTTTTAGAATTTTCTAGATTTCTGCATAAAACATCATCAGATTTTCACACAAGTCCTAAAAGTAGGTAAGGGGAACCCAGTTATACAAAAGAGATAAAACTATTATACTTAGTCATTTATTTATTGAGGAAAATGATCCAATATTACATATTAGTGAGTTGCAAAAGTATGTGAACCTCTAGGATTAGCAGTTACTTTGAAGGTGAAATTAGAGTCGGGTGTTTTCAATCAATGGGATGCCAATCAGGTGTGAGTGGCCACCCTGTTTTATTTAAAGAACAGGGATCTATCAAAGTCTGCTCTTCACAACTCATGTTTGTGGAAGTGTATCATGGCACGAACAAAGGAGATTTATGAGGACCTCAGAAAAAGAGCTGTTGATGCTCATCAGGCTGGAAAAGGTTACACAACCATCTCTAAAGAGTTTGGACTCCACCAATCCACAGTCAGACAGATTGTGTACAAATGGAGGAAATTCAAGACCATTGTTACCACCCTCCCCTGAAAAAACAAAGGTCCACTTCCAAGAGCAAGGCGTTTTTGTAAAGGTAGCTTGGAGAGGTCACAAAGGGACCCCAGGGGTAAACTTCTAAGCTAACAACTGAAGGCCTCTAACACATTTCCCTAATGTTAATATTCATGAGTCCACCATCAGAATAACACTGAACAACAATGG
Source organism: Ancistrus triradiatus (assembly GCA_025084515.1). NCBI lineage: Eukaryota > Metazoa > Chordata > Actinopteri > Siluriformes > Loricariidae > Ancistrus > Ancistrus triradiatus. The sequence continues at coordinate 52,779 of JAJAGP010003792.1, read as the reverse complement.
TTTGTGCATAGCAGGATTGCAAGGAAGGAAAGCCCACTTGCTCTCCAAAAAAAGAACATTGCTGCTCGTCTGCAGTTTGCTAAACATCACCGGGTGGGACGAGCCAGAAGGGCTGTTGGAAGGAATGTTTTGTGGACGGATGAGGGCCAAAATAGAACTTTTTGGTTTTTTTTTTTTTTTTTTATTTTTTTAAAAAGAAACGTGTTATGTTTGGGAGAAGAAAGGAAAAAAACAACTGCATTCCAGCATAAGAACCTTATCCCATTCTGTGAAACATGTGGTGGGTTAGTATAGTATCATGGTTTGGGGCCTGTTTTTGTGCCTGCATCTGGGCCAGGACGACTTGCCCATCATTTGATGGAACCAATGAATTCTGATTTTTATATCAGAGAATTCTATAGGAAAATGTCAGGACATCTGTCCATGAGCTGAATCTCAAGAGAAGGGTGGGGTTCATGAAGGCAAGATACTGAAAGCAAAGGTTAGGTTCACATACTTTTGCTTCTCACTAATGTGTAATATTGGATAATTTTCCTCAATAAATAAATGACCAACTATAATATTTTTGTCTCATTTGTTTAACTGGGTTCTCTTTATTTACTTTACGACTTGTGTGAAAATCTGCTGATGTTTTAGGTCATATTTATGCAGAAATATAGAAAATTGTAAAGGGTTCACAAACTTTCAAGCACCACTGTATGCCAATTTGTGCAATGGCTGCTCAGGCAATTTTAGACAACCTTGATTGGTTGATCAAAATGGAACCTGAATCAAATGACCTCTCTGGTCATCATGAAAGTGCAGGTGCAGTGATATCTTCAATGGGATTGTGAGCACAAGCTACACCTGATACCACTCTTCTAATCGGTTGTTTTTTTGAAAAGTGAATGGTTGTACCAGGTGCAGCTCCTACTTGGCTGGAATGAAACCCTGCAGGAACAAGGTTTTTGGAATGTGATGTTTGTGACAAGTCCTTGGAGCCTTCCTTCATCTCCTCTGAAACGAGACCAGCTACTCAAAATCACCATCCTCACCATGACATATGACAATGGACCCACACAGACACACACACGTGCTCAAGGTACCGTGTTTTGTGACTGAACCTGACCATGATGCGCTGACTGCTTCTCACCATTGCGTTCACACTGACTATGTCTGTGCTCACATCTGTGCTTTTTTACATTCCATTTAAACAGGACTCTCCTATCCAATCTACAATCTTACAATAAATGCATGTAGGTTAAGGGCATTGCTCTTCCGGTCCATAGTCTAGTACATTAATAGCTTATCCATTAAAATTTCACCATGCTCCTGGGCTGTTTCAATCAAAAAACATTCAGGCTGCAGTCCAATCTTTCATGCCCTGTTGATGTCTCTCATTGGCATCCAATCCAAATCATGGTTACACCTGTATTTTCTGGGGAAGGGTAGCAAAACCCCTGTGACCCTGCCCAGGCAAAGCGAGAGCTACAATGTGGAAAACCTTCTCCATCATTTACCTTTTTAGAGTATTCTATCTCCAGATACCTAACTGTAATTATGACTGGCATCTCAGCCCACGTTGCTCCCTTAATGCCTACTGTGGACATGGCTCAGGCTTGGCAATGAAACGACTGGCATATTTAAGTGTTGTCTTGGGTCCGTCCAGATTCACTCCAGATGTGGGTGGCAGCCAATCCAACATATTGCAGCTGAGCCCACATACTGAGTTATGCACTAACAGATGTCTGCTCAATTCATTTTTTTTTCTCTTCTCCTTTTCACAGCATTGCAAACATCTGATGACTCACTCCGGGCTTTCTTCTTCTCCTTCCTCCTCACGTCGTAATTAGTGAAGAGTTGGTTATGAGCTGAAGGACCTGACATCCTCCAAATAAAAGGCTGGCACTTCGGCAGACACTTCGACGAGTGGCTCGGACTGTCGCCTCTGCTCATTAAGCGCTCTTAATCAGCTTCCTTCCACGGAGGCTTGGTGGCATCAGGACTGCACACACTGCCCAAAGAAAGCAGTCTAAAGCAGGCTTCCTCTCTCTCTCTCTCACTCTCTCTCTCTTGACAAATATTAAAACTGTGATTTCATTAAGAAGCATGGAGGATGGGTGCTGGAAAGGTCAGTGGCTTTCCAGCGGCGCAGCTGCACCGGCGGCACGAAGCTCTTATGAGTCAGGTCTGGGTGTCGGAGCAGGTGCCAGGGATTGGCTGCCCTCTGAGTCCTGAACAATGTACGTCCTTATCAGTTCTGCTGCTTTAATTAAAAGCCAGGCCCTTTGCCGCCTTCTGCCCTCGCACGCAGTTCAAGCAATCACAAAGGTGGCTTGTGAATAAGAGGCAAGAAAGGATGGGTTAGAGGGTAAGACGTTGGCAGACAGTTTAATTAGCCATTATGAGTGAAGAAGGACAACATGTAGGATATAATTGCTCTTGAACTGAATGATACAGGGCTAAAGGCAGCTGCTTGAAACAGTGTCATTCATGCAAACGTTTCACCTCTACGTTTAGGGTGTCCAACAGTGGGAGTGTTCCAAATAAAACATGTTCATGGATTGGATACTGAATGAGAAAAGCAGTAACTTTGTTTTTCCCTGTTAGCCAATCAGTTTTTTAGGCATGTAGAGAAAGGACTAACACAAACTATTTTGTATTCCGATTCAGGTGAACACATTTTCTTCCGACTGACCTATTAATCCTATAATTAATAATTACTAGACTGTGTAAACATAGCCACTGATAGTAACATCCCTCATGAAGCCATTAACTCATGGAGCCTTTTAAAACCAATGTTTAAACCTATATGATAATATTTACAGGTGTATTAATGTAGTGGAATTTTCCAGCCTGGTGAGGTCCATCTCTGAGTGGGTCATCTTAGCAATGAGGCAGCGGCTGATTGATGTTAAAGCTACAGGTTATTCATTCCTGGGTCTAAGCCAGATACATCAGGGATGAGATTTTGGAAACAGAACCAGAAGCAGACAGCTTCAGAGCATTCACGATGTGTTACCTGCTGTGCAGCCTCAGCTTTAACCAACCACCATCACCATTAAGCAGAGATAGTTCTCCACGGATATGGCTTGTTAATTAAGAGAGCGTGACTATAAAAGCCCACATGGAGGTTCGTGTTTGATGGGGCCCTGCACACCGATGGAGTCACTGCTCATCTGCTTTTCAATAGATTTTCCTGAGGAAATATAATACATCTTCACAATCCAACCATTAAAAACATTCAGATTTCATGAATGTAGTTCTTTTCATTGACAAAGCACATGCTGAGATGTATTCCTTACCCCTCTGGTGTGTTTATTTGTGTTTGTTCAGAGCGGTGCTCACAGAAAGGAGCTCATGTTCACCCCGTCAGATACACAAGGTGGGCAGGATGGTTGACCTTGAGCTTTGAGTGCTGTTAATGCGCAAACAGCTTTTTACACCTCCAGCCCGGCAGGCTGTTGCCTAGCAACGGATGGCACTTCAGGGAATAAGGATTGAACTGGCCTTTCTGACTTTACTGCCTTAGGGTGGCATAATGAGGGCCGGGTGTCCAGGCAGGTTCAGATTTAGGATTTGCTGGATCTCTGGACAGCTGCAGTTCACCTGTGCAGAAGACATTTCAAATTCCGAGTCTCAGTTTGGGCACCTTTCCAGATGATCCACAAGTGTTGAAAGGAAGGCTAGTGACATATTTCAGTTTGGGTCCTGCAGAGGTTGTCTTATCCTCTTCCAATTAACCAAACAGGCCAGAGAGGCCAAATATATATATATATATACAGGCATGGCTGCTTAACGAACATCCCGATCCACATCCTTTCACCTTCACCATTCACCAAGGTCTTACCAATTATATTAAATTATGATAGGATATAAAAATCTGCCTCTTAACTCCTGACGTTGTGCCACAAACAGCCAATCAACAATGCGTATTCACGTGCAGAGGCAGGAGTCTAAGAGCAGAAGTGCATCATTCACAGTTGCCAGGTAAAAAATATAGTTGCTTACAAATATTGGTAGTCAGGAGTTGCGTTTTTTGGGGGGGGGAGGGGCTTGTTCCCTGCGTAGTGCCAGTTAAAGGTCAGTCAGGATTCAGTCTGCTCACGCTGATGCCTCGTGTTTAATAAATCTTGATTCTGCGCTGTTTCGTGTCAAATATAGGTTAAGTGGTTTAATAAACTTAATAATAAGCATAACAACCTTATCGGAAGTTATGTGGCACATGCCTGTATCGATTTTGTCATATTCCTGTTTGTATTCCTACCCCCACGTCATATTTAAATAACAGGCATTAAAATAGATTTCCGTTCCTGCTGTGTGTGATTTGGTCATGTAATTTTGAGCAATGTTCTACCCACACACAGCCATTACATTATGTAGATGATTACTTTAAAGCCTGTAATAATCACACACAGAAGCGACTGACATTCATGCAGCTCTTTTACTTTGATGTTCCAAATTCACCTTCTCAAAAATCCCACGGTCACTGTTAGTCCACATCAGAGGAGACCTAAGAGCACTGACATCTGCACAAATTTATCTCAGCAGAACAACTTCTTTTTTTTTTTTTTTTGTGGCATATGGCGCGGTACCTTAATGTCCGTCTGAACAGCAGGCCGGTGTGCTCCCTATGATAGCCATCAAAGAAGAAGAAAGGGATGGTGAATGAATATGCATGGAATATTCATGACTGTAAAAGTTTCCATAGACACGAGGTACGACTCGGGCCTTTGAACTCAACTCTTAATCATTTACCCGAGCGCTGTTTGAGCATTCGGCCAGGACGTTGCCGGGACCTCTCAACTCTGATGTCCCAGGTGAAGAATTAATCAAAGCGTTTAAGATCTCCGAACAGAAGGCCAGCAGTCACCCGGAGTCAGTCACAGCCATGGTGCTGAAGGTCAGTCAGGTCCATGCTTCTCACCTTGACCACTCTTTCGGCGTTAGTGCAGTGGTGTTCGCTCTTAGTTTAGAGAACAAAGCTAAAGTTCTCAGTACTTCAGGTCATCCCACAGAATCTCAGGTGGTATATTTTTGTCTCATCTCATCTTCTTTTCCAGTTTCAGGGTCGTGGTGGCAGCAGGGCAAGCAAAGCAGCTCAGGTATCTGTGCCCCCCGCAATTTCTACCAGCTCCTCATGGACACCAGGCCATCTGCTAGATGTAATCCCTCCAGCAGGTCCTGGGCCTACCCCGGGGCATCCTCCCAATTGACCGTGCCTGGTGTACCTCCAGCGGGAGGCATCCAGGAGGCATCCGTTACAGCAATGTGATGATGTGCGAAAGGAAGAAGCAGACTGGCCAAAAAACTTTTGGGTAAAACCTTAATAGTATGGTGCAGTCACCTCTTGTGACCTCTTGAAGTTACTGCACAATGTATTTGAAACAAGGACATTTTATTTCACAAAGAGGGGACGTGGGTCGAATGTAACCAAAATTGAGACCATTTTTAAATATTGTAAATAGGCTATTCCATGAATTGTTTCATCTCTTAACCGTCATGTTTTCACGAAAGCTTAAAAAATTATACAGGTTATATATAATTTATACCTTTCAGTGTCTAAGAAATGTTATTGTGAATACATTGATCATAACAGCCACATCCATGCCTTCACATCTTCTTTAACCACCTGCTAATCGCACTGATAGGAGATTATATCATTCCAATAATGCAAACCCCCCTTTTAATAGACTATGGTTAGTTTCACACATTTTAGTGCTTTGGCCGAAACTATAAATCATGAATTATACCACGAGTAGCATATTATGTTATTCCTTGTTAAGGCTTGCAAGTGTTTGCCTGTTTTGTGTGGAAAGTGTTCAGTGAGAGATGTTTGCCATCCCTTCCCCCCTGGTAATACCATATACCATGCTATTATCTATATAAAACGGTACGAAAACATCAATACCGCTAAACCCTAGTATTCTACCATAAACTCCACTTTTGTACCCATTTTTATCCATTTCTAGACATTTCTGATGGTCTTTTCATCTCCTGTATTGCACGTTATGCTCCTGGTGGGATCTTTGCAGGATGCTCACTCTTGTGGAGAACAGCAGCTGTGCTGAAATACCTCAATTTGAACATATTTGTCTAACTGAACACCCAGGTACATAGAAGTGCTCCAGCTTTGTCCAGTTTCATCCTCTGAAATGCATTAAGGAGAGGTTGTGTGCCTTTTTGCGAGCCCTCCATAACTAACATCTCCATTCTCATCTCCTAAATTGGAACATCTGACTGCTGAGCAAGTTGTTCAGAGGATTATATTATTATTAGTCAATGTGTGCAATAAAGACATGAAAGGAAAATCCGTTTGTGTGTTCATAGTTTATATACAGACCGTGTGTATATTTTTATGACTTGAACCAAGTTCAGACCACATTTCATGAGTCATTAATTCAAAAAGCCAGGTAGTTTCCAACCGGTTCACTAACTTTTTTTTTCCTAAACAGACTAAGGGTTTGATGGAGGCAGTAGAAAGAAACTGAAGTAGGTGAAGTGACCTCCACAGTCACAGGAGACTCAATGTTGTTGTGGCTTCAAGCGTTGCATACACGTTGCATTGTGTTTGCTGTTCTGCCCTAACCCCCACCTCCCACCGAGCCGCGGCATGTTTTCAGTCCTACAGCGAATGTTTGCGGATTAAGCAGTCAGCCTGAACTGAGGGAAGTATTCACGCGCGCACACACACATGCGCACACACACACACACACACACACACACACACACACACACACACACACACACACACACACAAGCTAGTCTTTCTATCATTGTGGGAAATTTCCACTGACATATTATTGTAGCTAATTAATACTACACCTCTACCCACACCTAATCCTAACCTTAAAAATGTCCTTAAAAACCTCTAAAAAAGCTAAATGTCCTCACGAGATAAACCACCGTCTGATTTCTCTATCCTTGTGGGGGACATTTGGTCCTCACAATGATATATAAACTTGACCACACACACACACACACACACACACACACACACACACACACACACACACACACACACACACAAACAAAACAAACTTACATAACGTACCAGGCTTGAGGTCATCAGATCAGTATAGCCTTTTAGCGGAATTTGGCGGCCTCTCTGGTAGAACTATGTTATTGCATGTTCATGATACCTTGTGCTGCACATGGTTTCACAATAAACAAGAATCGGATCTGAACTCAGTTATTTGGTAAACTCAGAGATATGGTAGGTGAATCCTGACATAAACAAGTACAATTAAAACTATAAAATGAATATGACAATTTCTTTACCTAAGTCACAGCCCTGATATCCTGCCAAAATGAACTTTGAAATAAAATCATTCAGTTTACATTGTAATTTTCCATTCAAACACAAGCCATTTGTTGACATTCGGGACATTGGTGGTTCAGCAGTTATGCTACTGTACAGGAGATCCTGGGTTCGAGCCCTGCTACTATTGGGTCCTTGAGCAAGGCCCACTATTGCTTGACTCGTGCATTGTATGACAATCAATTATAAACTGCTATGGGTTGGGCCTGGGACTGTGGTGGCTTAGAGGTTAAGATACTGGACAATGGAGCACAAGGTTTAGGGTTCAATTTCCACCTCTGCCAAGGTGCCATTATTGGGTGCTTGAGCAAGACCCTTAAGCCACAATTACTTGGATTGTATCAGTTAGGACATGGATAAGGGCTTGTGCTAAATGACTAAATGAGATCTTATTGCAAATATAAAAACAAAATCTCACTCTGTCATTTTGTTTTCATCATAAAATGAGAAAGTTCATAGGAAAACAAAATATAAACATTGCTTTTCTTTTATGTTTTATAATAAAATACGGAAGATCTGTGTCAAAATTAAAATTACAATACAGTGCTTACTTTGTCATTCATTTACACATGGGGAAAATATCTCATAAAATTTAAAAGAAACGTAAAACTGATCATTCATTCGCAAACGTCCCTATTTCTGATTCAGTTTTCAACATGAAGGTGAACATGGGTGCCGGCTCAAACTTTTTTCTTTCTCAAGTTCAACAACATAAATATATATTTTTTAAAAGAACGGTTGCCAGGTCCGCTTATTCACAGCGAGTTCGCTTTCTTTGGAATTATTTTACATAGACTTGTTGCGGGATTATTTCGTGGGATTTGGCAACCCTGGAATTTAACGGCAACAAAGCTAAACGGCTATCGAACACTTTGGAGACTGAAACGCAGTATATACTCGGAAAAATGAAGACTTTGATTATTTAAAATGAAAATTTGAAGTGTATGTCACATCTTTATGTGAGATTATTGACTGGTTTCAAAGTAGAAATCTGAGAAGGTTTCCTATTAACTTATCCAAGTGCATGTATAGGCTACTCTTTGATCAGATTACTGACAAAATCTGATTTTCCGCAGTTCTTGGATTATTCTCATTGGCCTAGATAAGTGAAATTTCTTCAAGAAGTGAAGAAAAAGTTAGAATCTGAGATGTGAATAACTTTTCTTGTGTTCATCCTCAGTTTGAATGTCAGTTTGAATGTCTCTCCCTATAGTATAATGTCACCAGCGTTAAATGGAAATTAAAGTCAGGCCTTGTGAAAGCTGCCACTGCGAAATGCCTCCCAGGGTCAGCCAGTGAACACGTTTTAATTACGGCGCTAATATAGACTGTGATGGGCTGTTGACTGCTCGCATGCTGCTTTATGTAGGTGTCATAACTGTTTAGCCTCTAACCCTGCCTCAGAGTCGAACTGCTGCTTAAACCCTTAATATGAGCTTGCTTATTAAAGATTAGGAAAGCCCTTTATATGGCCAGAGATCTGTCAAGTGTAATGAAACACTCTGTTGCTCATCAGTGTGAACGGTTTTTTCTTGTCACTATTTGTAAATGAGGAGTGGCCCAGAAACCAACCCTGAGGCACTTACAAGGGAAGAGAAGCCCCTGTGTGTTTATGACTATGTTAAGAACGAGAACATGACAGCTTGTTAATAATGTCATCCTTTTTAGCATTTCCTTACAGATTCATTTCCCAGACTCGCGGTGGTTCAGAATGGAAAGCTGGAACAAACCTTGTCAGTGAATCGTATTAGAAGGACGACTGCCCCTGAGGGATACACACAGGATCTGTTTTTAATCCGAGCTAAAAATGACGTTTGTTTGGGAAATTAGGCTGCACGGACCAAAATGTGTCACGTGTATCATTTCTTCCTTAATTTGCTATATAGAGAAATGTTTGTAGACGATCAAATAAGTACAACCAAAACATGGGTGTTAGTGTAGAGTTTGCATCCACATTTGCTGCTACAACAGCCTTTGTTCTTCTAAAATGGCTTTCCACTAGATTTTGGAACATGACTGTGAGGTCCAAACCAAACCAATTCTCTATGGACTTGGACTTTGACTTGTTGCAGAAACCTATAAATGTGTCATATTGAGAGTCACTGAGGTTCAGTACCACCATGAATGATGTTAGTCCTGTTTTAGGAGGTACAGCTTGGTAATAAAGAAGTATTTCAAACTGAACAATTCCTGTAGCTGTTAACCAGTGTGTAGTGTTGGTTGTATGGGATGGGGTGATGGACACACCGCTTGCTATATAATGCTCTAGCTGCCAAGTTCTGCAGGGAGCACTGGCACTGTAGGGAAGGTACTGCAGACACGAACCAGAGTCTCTGCTTGATTCATGCTGAGTAGAGGTCAGAGTCTTGCAGTGCTATGAAGATGGAAGAGTGCAGTTTCAAGCAAGGGAGCTGATAGAGGTGGCAAAGGTTAGTACTGAACTGAAAATAACACCAAGGTAAGCAAGAGTCTATGAAGGTTTAAGTAGTGTTTTAACAATATCAGTTCCACAAGCTGAGCACCTTTGCACATGCATTTTAGGAGAAACTAATAGGATGTCTTCTTTCAGTTAAAGCCAAGCTTGATAAACGATCACAACAACTCAGGGCCGAATTGTTATGACTCCTGGCTTCCTAGATCAGTATCAGGTGTCATTCAGAACCCAAAGCTCTGTATGTTAGGGGGAATAGAAGGTGTTATGCTGCGTTAGGGAAATGTGTTTGAGGGTGTGTTCACACTCCTCAGGTTTGCTTCGATTGAAATAACCCTTGGTGCGATTGCTCTGTTAGTGTAATTCATTTGAACAAGTGTGAACGGTGCCATCTGAACCTTGGTGGCACCAAACAAACGAACTCTGGTGTGTTTTGTTTGATGGATGAACCTACCTTGTCGGGTCAGGAAATCGGGTAAGTGGTGTGCATGCTATGAGTAATCCGACTACTGGGATAAAATCCTGCGGTCTTTATAAAGTCTCTTAATCTGATTCACTTTCACCCGTCAGTGCTGGACTGAAAATAGTCCCCCAACCAAAAATGTCCAGCCACCAGCATCATGTAGCCAGCGTCCTGTGAGCACTGACGAAAGATTAGAGGATGTCTAACACAAACTGAGCAGCAACAGATAAGCTACTCTGTCTTTGTCTTTACATCTACAAGGTGGAGCAATAAGGAGAATGTCTCTACAAAGTGGGCAGTGAGCAGTGTTTTAAAGCTCCAGCAGCACTGCTGTGTCTGATCCTGTAGTACCGACTCAACACACCACAACCACATCAGTGTCACTGCAGTGCTGAGAATGATCCACCACCCAAATAGTACCTGAAACAGATGGACTACAGGCTGTAACTACAAAGTGTTTCTATATGGTAAGTGGAATTGATTGAATATAGTGATCGGTGAGTGTATAGTTAATGATTAGATCTACAGTATGATGCCAACTTTGAAGCCTATAGCATTTCTGAATGTATCTCCTTCAAAGCTTTGTTACTGCAGATATTACAAGCTAGAGCAAAGGAAACAATGCTTCTTTCTCTATGCTGGACGTTAATGATCACCTTCACAGACTAAATTGACATCACCAGCAATGATGTGGGCAGCTTGTTAACTCAGCCAGCTTGAGACTGAAAAGAAAACAGAAGTGGAGATTGATTCATCTGTCCGTGCTGGTGCCTGCAGGTCATCACTGTGGAGCTGTCTACCAAATCCTACCGTCCTCTCTTCAAAGACTGCTCAACTAACGAGGCACCCTCTTACAAAATTCTGTAACCCTGGGACACCTGCAAAACAAAAGTAAACAACAGACATGTATATAGCTGGCATGATAAAGTGTTAAGACCATGGCAGTGATGCCCAGTCCAAATTCCCTTGGTTAAAAGAGTTGGTCCGGAAGCAAGCAGTGAACAAATTGAACAGAACTTACTAACTCAAGTGGAAGCCGCACCGATCTATCTGGTTTAAATGATAAACAAATTTCATTATGGTTGTTAAAGAGAGCACGCTCAGTCCCGAGATAAGGAGAGTTGTTTTTCTTCTGCTTCAATACAGCCCGGGACCATAAGAAAATTCATTCAGCAAAGATTACCCTTCCTTCACTCTCAAATCCCGAGAACATTACCGGTGTGCGTTTATCGTTATGTTCCAGCTTTGGCTCATTTCAACTTGTCAGCTTGGTAACAGTATTTACCAAAGCAATCCATTCACACATTTGCCTCGAAAGACCAGTTATAACATTAGTGTGACCGGAACCTACAAAATCCACTGCTGATTTAACGGGATTCAAGTTCAAACACTTGAATTTGTTTATTGTCTGTGTCTTCTCTTCTTCTCACATTGATTTTTGGGATTGATTTTGACCCCTAATTGACTGCATTACCAAACAGCACGATAATGCACTTTTTCCTCTGCGGCCAATAGCCGACTGAGGATTCTTTCTGAATGCTACAGACAGACCTCATTTTTTCCTTCTTCAGCTGCCCTGTCAAATTGCTGGTGCTTTAAATCAACGTTTTCTTCATAAAGGAATGGCTTTCCACATAATGTCAGCTTTTGTTCATAAATGAGTCAGTAAGACAATTACTCATCCTGGTAAGTTGAGACGTCAGTCTACCTGGCCTTTCAAGTCTAACTTGTGTCCACACAAAACCACTTCCTGATAAATCCAATGTAAAGTGCATGTATTAAATGGGTTTGTTCGCAGAAGAGAAAATGCCTCGTCTTCTTGAAAATACAGGGACCGGATTCACAGAGCCACAATTCTATGGTCTTAAGAGAAAAAATCTTCCTAAATGTGTTTTTGTCTTAACTTCATTCTTAGAATGTTATGAAAATTGTTATTGTTCAAATAACAGCTTAAGAATTATATTATTTTTTCTTTTTTTCTCATGAACAATTCTAAGAACAAGTGGTATTCACGATAACATTATGTTCTTAAATGTTTTCTTAAATTTACGATAGCTACACCCTTGTCTTAGGCTGTGAGGGTCAGAGCGTTCTAGGGTCAGAGCTTTAGGGGTGCTAAGCACCCAATGAGAACCCACTTTCTTAATGCTGTAATGCTGTGTTTGTGCTGTTAAAATATTATGTGTAAACCATATACTTTCTATTGTTTTAACATTGTTTTCAGGTTATCAAATAAGACCAAAAAACATTTGACTCTTATTTTTAGGGGTTCTGGAATTCTATTTAGGGGTGCTTGAGCATCCCTAAAAAGGGATAGACACACCTATGGTTATTGAGGCCTACATACTTTCAATTAAAAGTTTGCTAAATGTTTCTGAACGCTTGGTTTGACGCTTTTCATCCATTTTGCTGTCCTCTGAGCAGATTAAACTAAACAACAGAAATAACATTAAATACGGCACAAGACATTTTGAATTTGTATGTTCTAAGCTGTGAAATGAAAAATAGCCTACATAAGAAAACAATGACGATTTTCCCATGAAGACCTCAAGGAAATAATTAAGATTTTCTTAAAATAATATTTGAGAGCTTCTTAATTTTTATTAAGAATTGCATTTAAGAAATTTCTTATGAATTTCTTAGAATTCTCTTAAGAACCTTTGCAAGTTTTTTCTTAAGAAAGCTTTCGTGAATCCTGCCCCAGGGTTTGGAGATCCCATAACATCATAACATTATTAGTAATACTTTTAATTTAGTAAAGAACTTGTGTACTTCTCTCACCTTTGCCAAAATATGTCTAAAGGTATAATCTCAGCAAGAACACTCGTGCTTTTCTGTGTCCTTCATGTTCGTGATAATATTTGCTGTGAGACAATTTAGCTTTGTGGGATAAGTTTCTGAAATCACTTGAGCCTCAAATTGCTTGGCAGATGGCAAGCAGCATTCCAAACAAACTACAGCTGCAAGTGCTGATCACTGTTTGTTAAACACAACATTTCTAAAGAGTCAAGATTTAGGGTACTTCCATTTCACACCATGCCTACTAAAGTTGCCAGCGTTTGGCTGAGCCTATCAAATCTCATTTCCTAAATCAGCAATCACCTGAGGTACCTATTGCAAAAATTGCCTACAAGAGTTAAAGTACTTACAAATTAAAATTCTGTCACGCTAAGGGTTTCTGTCTCTGGTTTTCAGTGTTCATTAGACTGAGCAGAAAGCACTGTGGGTAATCGTTGGTTAGACCATTGGTCTGCTGATGCTCATCATCACCAACTTGAAATAGTCCCCGTCTTGGGCAATAACCATGGAGTGATCAAGGGACTGTGGTGGCCTACAGTTAAGGTACTGGCCTCTGGACCTAAGGTCCAGGTTTCTATCCCACCTCTGCCAAGTTGCCACTGTTATGTTCTTGGACCAAGACCCTTAACCTTACTTGGATTGGGTACTTTTTCCCCTGTCACTCTGATAAGGGTGTCTGCTTAAATGTTTGTACATGTATTTAAAGAGAGAACAACCAACAAATTTACGTAACTGTATAACTATTTGAACCAGGCTCAAAATCAGGCATGAACTTTGTCGAATTAACAGCAAGCTCTCCTCAGTGACACCCCCCCGGTGAAATTCCCTTCTTCAAAAGCTTTTATGCCCTATTAAGTAATAGCAAGTATAAGAAATAATACCACCATGAACAAACGGTTATATTTCCGCCCCTCATACCTATTAGCGCTACTCAACTGGTTTGTCCTGCATCCATCATATACGTCGTGTCAAGAAACCCTCCAGTTTAACATCTGTGGTTAGCTTGGGTTTGGCTCGGCCCAGATACTGTTCGTAAAAGAATGGAGCCACGTTACCAGCAATCCTCCCTCCCCCTAACTTTAAAGACAATTAACCATCTATTTCCTCCCGTGTACTTCAACCACTATTGTTTGGCGATGTTTGTCTAAAAATTACCTCAGCTACATGTATCCATATCCTGCAACCACCCCCTGCACCACATATATGGAACCAACAATCCTTCCATATGCAAGACTCTCCGCTGCCATGTGATTGGCCGATTAGATATTAATGAGCCATAAATGGCATGTAAACAGGGTACCTAATAAGTGTATAAGAGTGTATATTACATTGGGACATAAATTTAGATTTTGATATGAATTCCTTATAAGGGGAACCTGAATTTGAACCTATCCGATACAAAAATATCGGTTTAATTCCGTGTCCCATAAGTCCAGTAGCACAGGTTTAGGTACTTTGAGGCACCAGAGCACATGCTTCTAAATCGCATTTTTTTCCAAATGTAAGTGTTTTTTTTCATTACAAATAACATAATCAGTATCACAATTTCTGGTTCCCAGCTTTCCCCACTAAATAGTGTGGGTGTATGTCCAATACAGATTAGTCCCCAAATCAAAAATGTAAGAGAAAATTCAAAATCTGGTCCTCTCTGGGAGGGGCCCCACACCAAACACAGAATCAGGGGAGCTATGATCTTAATTGTCTAGAGACTGAGCTAGCTGATGCAAGAACCCCCATGATAAGTGTGAACCCAGCACAATGTCCACCCCGCATACAGCGGCAAGAGCGCATGCATTAAAACTGCCTCCAGCTGACATTTACATGAGGCAGACGGAACTAGCTGGCGTCCCATCGATGCTGAGAGGTCCGGAAGCTCCAAATTCCTGCTGCGAGTCAGCATTTATTTTTGCTGCACTTCAAAAAACAGGGCTGAGCACCGGCGGTAGGTGAGGCTGTCGTGAGGAGGGCCGGGTCAGAAGTGTGTGGAAATAGATACCGATTAGCCGCTAATGATGAGGGAAGGTTGAGGCAGAGAGAAATGAGATCAGCTCACGAGACCTGCGGGCTTGAGAGGGAGGAAGACCAATGACAATGAGAATCAATATGCGGCATTAGTCACAGAGTTTCGTCTCAGCTGTCGGCTATGGCAGTAAACGCCACACGTAACACAAACGCACACATCTGGACACACTGGACATACAATGTTTTTTTGTGGGCTTCAGTCATCGGGTACACAGCACTCCTCCTCTCCTCCTCCTCGCTTTCACGTGGAGAACCACCCTGAGTTCAATCCATCAGCGAGACAATGCGGACAAAACTACTAGAGTCCATTCTCTTCACTGAAACAATGCTGGAAAAGTACAGATGTGGAGCAAACCAATACCATGCTAATAAGTGGGTGGAGCAAGTGACCCAAATAACATGTCTCTGTAAAAATTCCCTTTTCATTATGAATAGGTATATTGTTTTATTTGTATGTAAACTATTATTTTATAAATTTTTATTTAGGTAAGGTTATTTATTTCTTAACTATCAGCTATGCTGGCCCAATGAGGTCGGGTCCCTTTTTTGAGTCTTTGGTCCTCCCATGGTTTCTTCCTCTTCACATTAAGGGACTTCTCCTTCCACTGTCCTGGTTAGGCTTACTCAACTAGAGTTGTGGGCCTAGAATTGTATAAAGCTGGCCTTGAGACAATGTCGTTGTAAAAAAAGTGCGAAGAAATAATTTGAACTGTGAACATCTGGGAAGCGTTTATCACTGAACATCTGCCAAGGCAAATTCCTGTGACCTGTTACATCTGGTTGTGTTTCCTGATGAGGTCTGGGCCAATGGCACAGTCAGTCCATTTGTAGTTTAATAACTTCAAAATGACTGTTTTCTCCATAAAATCTCCATAAAGCCGTCCAATTTCAGCTTTTGATGGTGATTCCTTTTATGTCATTCCTGCCAGTAATTGAAGCAAGTAGTAAACACAGGCTGGATTAAAGAACATTAATCTATAATAAAAGCGGGCTTGGCCGCGGTGTAACAAAGCACACAGCTTCCAGGCTGAAGTCCACCACAAAAGCAGATATCCCAGCTGAAGGTCCGAACCGTTCTTACACATTGTTTCTCCGCTGTCACTCTGGTCCTGCAGGTGTCCACTCATTACAGTTTCGTACAGCAAAAATTGTGGACCAGCATAGCCAAAGCACCCTCTGTTTTATTGTGAAAATCCAGCCAAGTCTGCTGGAGCCTGCAGCGGAGAGCAAAACAAGCACTGCCCATCACTGTTCTTATTATTTTATAATTGCGAGTGTTCCATAAAGGACCCTGAGTAAAAATAACTAAATATTTGCAAGGGGAAAAAAGTTTGTTAAGCCTTTCTGCAATTCCTACTCATAAAATGTTGTCATAAAAAGTTCATCCAAGGCTAATACTACATTCTGTACAAACTAAGAACTTAGATTAGACACTGGGACTTGTCACAAAAGGGGGTAAAAGTGCTTCTTTTGCTGCCCTATAAAAAGGCTTTCAAATCTACTTTTGGGTAGTGTACCTCTCTGTGAGACATGCCGCTACGACGCACTAGAAGACATTTTGCTCAGTTGACAGACTTTGAGAGGGGACGCATCATTGGGCTGAGAGAGGCAGGATGGTCATTTTGACAAACTGCCCGCCATCTAGGCCGTTCTGTTAGCTGTAGAGGATGTTGGGAGCTGTAGTTGGTGAAAAGGTTCTGGACAGCCCAAGCAGACCACCAGTAGAGAGGATCATTTGAACCGCAGACAAGCACGGGCAGCTCCCACAGTTCTGTTGTCCACCATCCAGACACAGATAGCACCTTCACTACACACCCCTGTCTCTGCCCGGACCATTTCCAAGTGCTTTGCAGAAAAATAATTGCCCATTATGTGTCCTGACACTGACAGCCAGGCACCTGCATTTGTAGTGGCGTCACGAACAAGAAACCTGGACTGGTAAGGACTGGAACCATATCGTCTATAGCGACTAATCCAGGTTCTGTTTGTATGGAGGCCTCGTGGTAAGCGCTTCAGTCCTGCATTTGCTGTGGAACGACACACTTCCCAAACTGGTGATGTGATGAATGACGATCTAGAAGCCCAGCTGCAACATCTGTGGGGCAAATGTGCCAGAGGATACCATACGAAACCTGTATGCCTCCAAGCCCAACCGTATCTCATCTTGTACCCAGGCTAGTGATAGCCTAACAGGGTACTAGAGCCTCCTTTCAATTGTACAGTCTTCCCCAATAAACATATCCTTTCTCTCTAATATTGTAATCATTTACGTAAATCATCATTAAAGTCACACAAAGTTTCATTTGATTGCAACTCCTTCTTAGTGACTTATTTTTTCGGTCCATGAGTACACTTCCACTTTTGCCTCAACATAAGCACTGTGGAACATCCAAGCAGTTCTATGATTAACACCATTTTTTTTTTATCCAGCTCTAGCAGGTTTTCACCTCCATCTGCGTTGAACTTGCTCTCGGTGTGAACTCCGAGACATCCACTTATATGAACAATAACATTTGTAGAAATTGTATCTTATTTTACTGCCTTTCTCCATCTTTATAAATCTCGACTGTTCTGAGCTCTACTGAAATTCTGATCACGGTAGATTACATGAACACCTTTATCTCGAGAAGAAAAAACGATTAGACTGCATGCTCCTTTTTACACCTTCAATCTCGAGCTGTTAATTGGAACACCTGACTTTTGAAGGAAGCGATATCTCAGAGCCTTACGTACCTGTCCAGCCTAGGCTGTGAGCGATTAACCGCTGTGTTTAATTAAGAAATGGAACGTGTGTTATCGGTTTAGACAGATTGCATTTGGCTGTTAATATGACTTCGGCGAAGATCAGACGACATTCCTAGGCAATTAAAACAGAAATCTTGGTCATTTCAAAGGCTTTACAGTGTTGTTCTACATAGGCAGAGTAATATTACTTGGTTACAAAACTCCATGGATTTGTCACGGTCCCTGCCATATACCGGACCGAATAAACAAAGACGGATCAGACCACTGCAGAAAATCATCGATCTGTGTAGTACTGAACCAGTATTACCATGTCAGAGGAGCTCAGAAACGCTCGAAACATGGAGGATATGGAAAGCTGGGAAAAAAGCTCTGAAACACACTCCCTGTGGAACATGGCATTTGCAGGTTGGCACCCTTGTCAGTTAGCCAAATGTCAGGAGGAACACACACAGTGAGCACTTTGCTCCCTCGTAATAGGAGAGGACTGGGCAAGGGAAATTAACCATTCTCCTGACAAATGGAGCAGCCGTGGCAGACATTACTGTTAGCTCAATGTCAACGCACTCCAGACTCCAAAATAACTTTCTGCTAAAGTGCTTTTTACGGGTGGCGCAAGCGGTTAGCGCGGTCGCCACACAGCTCCTGGTTCGATATCCTCCCTGTGTCCACTGACTTCAATAATACGGTCTCCTCCCACATTCCAAAGACATAGCTTAATTGGTTTCTCTAAACTGCCCCAAGTGTGAGTCAAGCCAAGATTGTCTTCTAATATCTAGGGCCAATCCCAAATTGAGCAAGCCTATGGTGACAGTGGCAAGGAAAAAATCCCTCAACGTTATAAGGAATACACCTTGGGAGGACCAAGACTCCAAAAGGGACCTATCCTCCCTTGGGTGGCTTAGATGATAAATTTAAGAATGAAACTAATTTATCTAGTCAAATAAGTCTGAGGTAATAGACCAAAAAAGTAAACTTCAACCGAGTTGGAACACACGACTGGTAAGGTAGTTGCATTCTTACACTTACTTACAATTACACATACACATAAACACACTAATGACGGACTTCCACTCTTAAACTCTAACTCCCACCTCTGCTCGTGGATCTGCAGCATTGATTGGTTGTTGAGGTGACCAGCTGTTTATGGCCTTATCATTTTTAAGACCTCGGTTGTTAAAGCAATGTTGATGACGTTGGTCGGATGGTCATTTAATGGCATACTTTTGTACCCATTTTAACGTTTTCTTTCTCTTAAACTATTCAATGGTGCATATGACTGGTATTTAAGAAAAACGCAACAGAGGATCTGTGAGATTTCTTGAGTTGCATACACTGATCTACTTCTTCACTTATGCAGTTGTGCATCTGGACCTTCTGCTCCTTTGACTGTACTGGTTAGAGCTTGGTTGCTCTACATACTACTGTACCTAGATTAGCAGTGATTCCTTTGTATGAAATGCTCAGCTTAACAACAGTCTGAAACAAGGAACTGATACCATTTTGCAAAACGATCAACTTAATAAGACTGTTATTTCCAAAACGAGCCCATTTTTAATCATTTTTGGACTCTAGAGTAGCCCTTCATCCACACCTGCATAATCCAATCCATAGTCCCAATGGGGCAGGGTCATAAATCGAGAGACAGGACCTCCCCTGGACAAGGCACCAGTCCAACTCAGGGCACATGTACACAGACAATCGAAGTGGGATGCTTTAGAGATGCCAACTAAACTAACACATCGGATCCAGATGCACAACTGCACAAGTGGAGAAGCAGATAAGAGTCTGTAGCGTTTTTTTACGTTTCATAGACGCTCTAATGCTGCTTACTTAATTTACTTAAATCCATTTTCAGCATTTATTAGGAATTGTAAAGTTACTCAGCAAGTTTCAGTGTTCCTGAGCAGTTCAAGCTAAAGGTCTTGCACATGTGCCCAACAATGGTGGTTTATTGGAGCTCAGTTTTGCCGCACAGCCGAAATGATCTAGTATCTAATGCCAAGAAACCACAAGAAACCAACATTGACACAATAAAATATCAAACCACACAAAGTACCTCAAGGTGGAGATCAAACCCGGGCTGTTGGAGCCATGTGGCCCCCGGAAGAGATCCAACAGCTTCCAAAATCACAAGTGATGGGCAGACTCAAAGAAGAGCTTGACCGTTTTCGAGCGAAATAAAGCACAGATTAGGACCAAAAGCTAGCTGCCATGTAGTAACGCTGGGTGTCATTGACTCTAGCAACCCCCTCAGTTCTTGGCTGATGAATATTTATTGTCCGAGGTGCTCATGTGGCGGGCCAGCACCGAGAGCATGGCGAAGTCATACTGGCGGCCCATACATATTCAGCAAGTCTTTCATGCAACCAGCAGGAGGGAACTCCATATTCAGCATGCACCACTGCTTTTCAGCTTCTTTTTTTTTCTTTTAACAAAATGCCATGTATTCAGGTCAAGATTTAAGACACGATTGCTAAAGCTAGCACCGAGGTACTTGGAGAGGTTTATCTCTGGCTATGTGCATCCTCAAACACATCAATATGCCAACTGCAAAGCAAAAGTCAAGTCAATATAGAAAGCAGATCCATACGCGTCACTGACTCTGTTATATAGCTTAAGATCCCAGCGTGTGGCGGAAGATAATTAGTCTGCCACCGCTGCGATTGGAACGGCGGCTGAAGCTGAGCAAAGCAGTGTAGAGAGAGAGCTCCCTCTAGTGTGCAGTACCACTCTGCCTCTGCCTTCACATGGGCTTTTAATTCTTGAACTATTATGCGTAAGCTTTTCACACAACCCCATCAAGGTCGCAGTGACTCACCTGAGATGCTGCTGTGCAGCTTTCAAAAGTAGTGGTTTTGATCCAAGGGTAAAGGGAAGCGTCACAGCAAATCAATGCGGATAGTCAGACTGATCACATGATCACAGATGTGAACGGCCTTGTCCAGGATGACACGACAGTATTCACAGATGATGTGAATGATTATTTTGGGATGATTATAATAAATATGTAAATTGCATGCTGATACTGTCACAGCCACCGACTCTCAACCCTGTAGGAGTTTTTGGACTGACTGGGTTGCTATCATCATCATCATCAACAACATCATCTAGCATCATTGAGTGCGTTTACATGCATTTAATAATTCAGTAACTGCAGAAAATCATTTTGTCAGTAATCTGATCAAGAAGTTTACATGCACGTGAGTAATCAGATTATGGGAAAGCTCCAGGTTTACATGACACATAACTAATAATCGGATTTCTACTTTGAAAGCAGCCAATAATCTCACAGAAAGATGTGACATAAACTTCAAACATTATTCATTATATCTCAAAAGTCTTCATTTTCTTGCAATTACTGCTTTTACTGTTGCAGAGTCTCCACAAAGTGTTGGGTAGCCATTTGGTAGCTGCTGCGTTTATTAAGTGCACTTAATAGTCGGATTTTTGCAGTCTGATTATTCCAGTGGTCATGTAGGCTACACAGCATACTCTGATCTAGAAATCAGATTAAGAGATGGTTTTTTTCTCAGTAATCAGACTTCTTAAAGCTTGTATATCCGTACTCCGATTTCTGTCGGGTTTCTCAGTCTCCATAAACGTAACACGGGAGAGTAAAAGGTTGCCAGATGCTCTAATTCTATGAGTGATTTCACTACCGTTTGGATTCTCTCCAAAGACCTGGTTGTTGTTTTAACCTGGTTGTTGTTGCTAAACGGTTACCTAACACTTTGTGGAGGAAAAAAACGAAGAATTTCGATGTGTAATTAATACAGTTTATATCACATTCTCCTGTGAGATTATTTCCTGGTTGCAAAGTACAAATCCAAGTGTTACCTGAGTCAAAGTAACCCGGAGGTTTCCCATCATCTGATTACTCAAGTGCATGTATAGTCCTGACGAAATCTGATTTTCTGCAGTTATGGAAGGAGGGGTATTATTATTATTATTGGGATGGGGAGGATCATGTTTTTTTTTTAATAAGAAAAACTTATTGGGCCAGCAAAAACTTTGAAAAGACAGCTTTGCCAGATGTCTCTGAGATTTGGTTTAAAAGTGAAAGGTGTAAAGCTGTCTTTTTTTTCAGGTAATTGAAAAGCTGTCTAGATATTAACATATTAAAATATTTCCTCTAGTACGTTTGGTCAAAAGGTTCTTTTTCAGGTTCAATATGAGCATCGTTTCATGGAGTCTCCTTCTTTGCCAAGACATCACAACATATTGCAGTGATTATGTTCATAAAAAGTAGTTTGAGTTTGTACACAACCTTTTCAGCAAATCATTTTTATGGATATATTAGTGCTATATATGGTCTGAACCAGACATCCACTTTGGGCTAAATTTGGAGTAAATCAGACTAAAAACAGCCCAACGTATATTTTTTCAACATATATTTTTGATCTAAATAAAGGCCATGACGGGTCGGCCATATTTAGTCCAAGAAGCCACGTCCATTTAATGGCTAGTGCTTGGTAGGGGGATGGGGGCTTGAAAATATTCGTATCTTTAAAAGGGGGGCACTGCAGAAAAAGTTTAGGAACGGAATATATTTTTGGAAAAATAGTGTCCCTTCAGTACAGGTCCTGAGATTTTTGAATCTATACCAAGGTGCACTGAAGTTTTATGGTGGATCGTGGTGGCCATCTACTAAGGCTATGTTAACACTGCAGGTAAACGAAGGCCAAATCTAATTACTGCTGAAATTTTTGACAGGTTGTTCACATTTCCTTGTGGTCTGGGTCTAACACTAGTCTAACACTGGGTCTAACACTAAACAGTTCTTGCTGTTTAATGGACCTGCATGTGCAGAAGAACATTGTACCACCCGAGAACCCCTTCAGAAGTAAACAAAGAAAATGAAGAGTACGATAGCGATTGCAAAGATAATAGAGTTCTTGTGTGGAGAAATCTGTCTGGAGTGAGATCGAATCCATTAGTGGTGGGACCGTGACGGGACAAGGAGTTCCTCAGGAAGGCTAGAAAATGCTTCACGATTTCCAAAGCAGCACGCTAATCTGAGGCAGCCCACAGATTATATATATATATATATGCCCATAATGTATGCCCATTAGATCATTGCTGACATGCATACTGACATGTTTTATCCAACAGGTTCTAATTCATATCTATCAGCAGTAGAGAAACATGGTCAAATGCCCACACATACACAGACACAAGCTGCTTCTGGCCAGGTTGAGTGTGGCTGTTACAGCATTATTGTTCTCTTAAGCGTTTAACAAGTTGAACATGCTATGATCTAAAACATAATGAGAGTAATACAGCATTTTCTTTCTCTCTCAGATGGTTAATTACTGGTGGTCAGGTGCAAATTAGTGGTTAGAGCTACAGAAGATCAGAGGGTTCAGTTCTGTGTGGGTGGATGTGGGCGAGATGTTTGCCAACCTTCCGTTGGCAATCCGTGCACATTTGAAGGTTGAGCTCCTGCAGCTCCAGGACTGACCAGCACTAAGCTAAGTATTAGTAGCCTACTGGTGCTTAACTTTCTCTTGCCCTGCAAAACCAGACCAACTCCAGACCAAATGTGACCTTCACCAGATAAGGGATACTGAAGATGAATTAATGAATAATAACTCAGTTAGGGATTGTCAGAGTACTACAGTACATTGCATGCTAGAGAAAGTATTACTTTCCAGTGCTTCCCAAACTTATGGAAATCGAATCACATTTCTTTCTTGCATTAAAAATGCTATTCATTACAGTATAGCTTAGGCTTTTAGCCCGGAAGGTAAAACCCTAAAAAATCACTATGCATTAGTGTGATGTGAACTACTGTGTCATCTGTGACACAGCTCCCTCAGACTCTCCGACTGAAATCGATTTAAACTGCCCTGACCAGCCAAGAGAGATACGAGGAAAGAGGAGAGAGATGAACTTACAGATGAGTTCTGCTTTCACCTCGACACAGTCACACAACTGTTGTTTCATAAAGTCAAAAGTCACTTTTCTGGCATGGAGTATTTAGCTTAAGAAGAAAGAATGTAATCATTTAAATTAAACGAATCAAGCAAGGAGTCTCAGAGGCACTTTGGTGACGTCAGCGATTTCAGTGAAAGTTTGAATTTTGTTGGTTGAAATTTGAATCAAACTTGCCTACCCAGAGGAATCATCTGCCCACCCAATTAAAACTGAAAAATCACTCTTATAAGCATATTTTTTGAGGGTTCATAGTTTCTTGTAACTTTATAATTGGTCGTAGATAATACACTGCTTTCCTAATGGCCATTATGAAGTTGTGGATGTGTTCAATTAGCGATTCTCCTTTACATTATCATCAAACCAGACGCTTCTCAACAGATGCAGTTTAGGTGAAATGCAAAAAAAAACCTCTCTAGGTAGTTGCTCTCAGAAATCAAATTAAGTGTCTTAATATATTTGATAATATCGTGTTCTAGTTGAGTCTGTACGTTTTGCAGGATGCGTTTGTCTTAATTCCAGTCCACTTCATCATCATATCATCATAAAATCTAAATGTTTCATTTTAATTATATTTTTCATGGGGTAATGCAATAAATGGATGCTGTAAATGCATTACTGTTGAACATTTCTCCAAAAGAAAGTCCGCATTTTCATATACCCTGTTAAGGAAAAACAACATTTAATTCACATGCCCACCCAAAGATGGCGCCCTAGTAACGCCTCTGTGTAGAAGGTACATCGTCTAAGCACCAAGCTGCTGAACCCCAAGCCCGTGATCACCATGCATATTGGGAAGTCTCGGATTGCCCAAATAGTGTGCACAGTACCAACTGTAAAGGTCTGTGGAGGAGAAATAGTAGTATTTGGCTGGTCTTGATAGTTCTAATGAAGATCAATCTTAATGCGCAGAGTCTTGATCTCAACCTGAATCAAATAGCACTGGACTCATTACCAAACCTTAAGGGCTGACCTCAGGGGCATGTCTGGTTGAAAATAAGTCATTCCATGCAGCCACCTTCCAAAATGTAGTGGAAAGCCTTGGGTGCACGTTAACACTCCTGCTTTTAAATGAAATGATCAACATGCACGTGAATTTGATGTGTAGTGTTGATACAAACCATGTAGCAGGGACAAGTGAGTACATTGTGATCAGTGACAGTAAAGCTAATACAGGCTTTATCCAATATTAGAACCACCAATATATATCAGAAAGGTAGAAGGTCCATAGACATTGGAATGCCATTTTTATTCACATTGTAAACATAACCATTATGAGCCCTAAGACAAACTTAAATCTATTTGGAAAGTAATTACTGATTTAAGCTTCCTGTGGTTTAACATCATAACTTAATTTTCACATTAAGAAAATCCTATTTAACATTTTACTACAGTTCCTTCTGCTTAACAATCAGCACCGCAGGACCCTTCAACCTCACACCGCAGGGAGTGAGAGAAAAACATGTGCAGGGATTTCAGTGTCATAACACCTGCAATATCTGTAGAAATTCAATACAATTTATTTCAGGCCGTATTTGAACTGAGCTACTTCAAACCAGAACCCAAAATTAGCATCTGTCATTCCCTTGGCCGCCTATCAGACAGGCAGCAGAGTTGTAGGGGTTGAACGGCCAGAGAAAAAGTCAATTAATCCCAGTAAGAAGGAATCAATGATGGTAATATCTTGCGGCTGGTCCAGCCGGCCTGTTGCAGAAGAACTCTGAGTAATAGACTTTCTCACTGGTCAGGACAGCGGTAATGTGAAGTTGGCTCCTAACAACACATCAGCCCAAGTGGGGTGAGCAAATGTGGACCAAGAAAGTCAGACTTTGTTCAACATCACTGTGGAAAAAAAAAAAACAGAACAGTTTGATGCTAGTCCGAGCTATGCTGTTTTAGCTAATAAACTAGCCTTGACTTGCTGGTTGACCAGGGTGAGCTTCTTGGTTAAGCTCTTATCTCAAGATTTCAAGAAAATGATGCAGTGGTGTCATCAAACTGGCATGGAAGGACGAGGACTGAGGCGGAACTGCAATTGAACATTTAAAGTGAAGACATAGTGCAGGGTGATACGAACAATGATACAAACACAGAGGCTAGAGGGAAAGCATGTAGGACAAAAAAAGAAAACAGATTGCAACCAAACACCAAACCAGATGGTTAGGATGTGGTGAACGAGAGCAGACGAAGATGCAGGTTCCAAATTCAAAACAGAACAGTTTATTTACACAAGTTCCCCAGAAACAAGGCACTAGCAATAGATGATAAACAATAAGAATAAGAAGAAGAAGAAGAAGAAGAATACAGGCAGCAGGACAAAACACCGGGAAATTACCAAACAGAGATGAACACAGCTAACTGAAAACAACCGGAAAGAAGGTTAGCGTGAGGCCACGGAGGCTAACAAAAACTATGAAGGCAAGCAGTGAGCTACAGAGGCTAGCTGAGAACCATGGAGGCTAGAGATAAACTACGGAGACTAGCAAAAGCCGCAGAGGTTAACGTGAAGCTACGGAGGTTAGCATGAAGCCACGAAGACTAACGAATGACCACTTTGGTTAGTGTGAAACCGCGGAGGCTAACGGGAAGACACAAAGGTAGTGTGAAGCTACAGAGAGCTAGTGTGGAGCTACAGAGACAAATGTGCACAATGGAAGTTAATGTGAGGCTAAGAAGAGCTACAAAAATGCAGAAAGGACCCAAAACAGAAAGTGCACATATGCGGATGCAGCCGCGAGCAGGGAAACAGAGGCGGACGCAGCGGCTCAACAGGACATAGCGGACCGGGGGCCAAAAACACTACAGTTCAGGGGCGCAAGAGTCTGGGAACACAACAAAAAGATATCCAGCGGATGGGACCGCAACAAAGGTAATCCAACAGAGAGTGGAAGAAATAAAAAAAACACACCCTAATGCTCAGGCGTACCGAGACAATGCTACCCCAACGCAAGTGGGAAAACGCGGAGCTTAAATAAGAGTAACCCCAGCTACGTGCGGTTAGCAATCAAGTCAATAACAAATCAGAGTCAGAGTCATTAAAGCAAAGTTCAGAGTCTCAGTTGGGATCCGCGGCCATATTAGTCCCACAGGGGATTGTGGGCGATGTAGTCCGGGTCCCCCACAGCCGCAAAAACACAGAAAAACCGGATGTAGGGCGCGGATCCTGACACAGATACTGGAAACAGGAGCAGTCCACTAGGAGCTGACACACAAGCAAATACAGTAAACGCTGAGGAAAGAGGCTAAAGCAAACAAGATACAGACACAAAGCACACAAACACAGACAGGCTAAGCAGACAAGGGAAAAGTCTCAGACAGGTGTTAAGAAATCCTCTCATATTGTAATAATGGGTCACATAAACTTATCAATCTTGAGGGTAGTGGCTAAAGCTAACAGATAACTCAGAATACACATGGGCACAGAGACAAGGCACACAGAGTGACAACCATGACAGAAACAAGACTAGCTAAACTGACAGGCTAGGCAGACAAGCTAAACAAACAGGCAGGCTAAACAGAAAGGCTAACAAAGGACAGAGCTTTAAAGGCTAACAAGACAAGACAAGACCAGAGAGTAACAGGAAGTCAGGAAAGCTAATGACCAGCTAGTGATGAGAACAGACAAGGAAGTGTAAACAAGCAGGATTACATATGCAGACACTGGGAGACTAGCGCATTTTTATAGGAGCTCCATGACGTCCGCTAATTATAGACAATATCCAAGAAATAAATTTTCCAGAGAGAGAGAGAGAGAGGGAGAAAGATCTACAGGCCCAGCTGGAATATCTGTGGGCAAATGTGTCACAGGATACCATATGGAACCTATATGCCTCCATACCCAACCGAATCCAGGCTAGAGGTGGCCTAACAGGGTACTAGAGCCTCATATTGATTGTTCAGTTTTCCCCAATGAACCTATCCTTTCACTCTAATATTGTAATCACTTACATATATCAGCATTACAGTCATATATACAAGTTGCTTTCGATTCCAACAACTCCTTCTTTTTGTGACTTGACTGTTGAGTTGAAGGCAACTGATGCCTTCAAGTCAACACTCAAGCAAGCTTGCATGATAAATGTATTACTGTAGCTGATCAGGGCATTTGTGAATGTCTCTTACAGCAAGTTTTTCTCTGACAATACTTGTTCTAAAACATTATAACAAGAAGCTAATGTCCTGTTCTGACCACAAAGTTTCCCCATTTTCCTTTTCCCGACAACTTTTCTGATGCTTACCAGGTAGCTATCCAGGGCACACTTATGTCATGATTGCAAGAGCTAGTGCTCCAAAGCCCCTCTACATACAGAGCAGTTTAATAGACTCATGATGAACTGCTGGCAAACAGTAGTGATAGCCACTTTGGACAAGGAATCTGTAAATTGTGTACGGACTTAAAGAGGCTTAGCCTCGGAAGAAGAGTGACAACCATGGAAGCAGCACAGATGCTGAGACTGAGACACTGCTGCATTAAAGATGGACTTGGTATTTGCAATCTGACTTGACTTTTGTAAAGTAGAAATCTTATTATTTCTCTCTCACTCTCTCTCACACACACACACACACACACACACACAGTTGTCTTACTATACTTGTGAGGACTTTCCATTGACATGAATAACAATGAAGGGCTTTGGCAGCTCATTAGTGCCGCACCTACACCTAACCTAAAGCAAGTCTTTTGGCTCTGTTGGTTTTGCCATTTTTGTGAAAAAACCCTAGTTTTCCTATCACTGTGAGGACATTTGGTCCTCACAAGTATAGCAAGACAAGGTGCACACAAACCCACACACTCACATGTACTGATTGCCTCCTTTCCAAACACGTGTGCTCACACATGCAATCCCTCAGAGAAGAATTCATTTAGCATAGCATGAAATAAGAAATTTATCCGCTTGACTGGCCAGCAGGCATAGTCCAATCACACCCCACATTAACATTAATATGAAATTATGCAGATTGAACGACCTTTCGGAGTGACCCTGTTGCCCGGCACGGTGTCTTTGCTTCAGGGCCAATGCAGCCAGCCATCTTCAGAGAAAGCCAGGAACTATTTCTGGTCTGGTAGCTGTAAAACTCTATAGCATATGCTGAGCGCCATGTGAGCTATTTGAGTAGTTTGTGGAGGTGTCTGTTACTACATACGGCATGTAATAGAGCTTTGTCAAAAACTCAACTGAGGAAATGACGCAATGGGCGCAAGATGACTGAAAATGCTAAGAAAGCATCTGGAGTAGCGCAGAGGCATTGCTATCATTCCATCCAGCATCTACTTCACCATTGATGGTATATGTAGAACCTTCTAGATTCTCTTGTAATAGCTTTGCCCTTCTGTCAATAAATGCACATGCTCAAGGCTACTGGCTTATAAAGTATATACAGTAATGTGCAAATGTCTTAGGCCACCTTTAGTGTTGTTGTTTTAGCAGTGGTATAATGACCATATATAACATATTGTCCACGACTGGACCCAAAGTTTCAAACTGGGATTTGTCACTCTGTAAAATTCTTCTCACTGACCTTCTTTCCAATGTTTGTGCTTTTTCATTCCAAGCTTTAGCATATGTTAGCCATTTGACCCTGTTTCTCTTCCAAAAAAGTGGTTTCCTGGCTGCTACCCTTCCAAAAAGACCATTCCTGGTCTTCAGACTGTAGAAGGATCAGCTGGGCATCCCGACGAAGCTGCCAGATGCTGCTATTGCCCAAGTGTAAGGGGAAAATGAATAAATACTCACCACTCTAGCCTATAGAAGCTGTTTTTCTGATTTGCTAAAACAATTGTATATCTAATCTAATGGTGGCCTAAGACTTTTGCACAGTACTGTACCTGTGATTTTATCTAAAAGTTTATCATTTGCATTGTCAGTGCTTTGATGACCCTCAGTTATAAGTTATATCTGAAACGGAAGGCAATCCTTCATGGCCATAGTGAACTTTTTCAGATGGCACTGCCTGTCTGTCTAGCCCAAACTTCCACACCACTGAAGCTCCGATCCCTGTCAACGAATGTCCAGTAACTCACAGACCACCAAGCGTGATTATCTACACTGTAAAATCCCCAGTCATCTCCAAACAAAGCTCATCCAGCAACAGAAATGTAATTCTTCTACAGTTTAACACCAGACAGCAGAAGATCAGGCCAATACATTGAAGTAGCTATCTTATTCAACTAAGACAGAAAGGAAAGCACAAAGGAAGGCCCTTCAAGGGTGCGTAAAGCATCAGAAACATCAGCGAATGCTCTATGACGTCCCAAGCTTTGATACACAATGCCTTCACAATCCATAGAGACACTCAGACAGAAGACCTCCGCTTTCATGCTGCTCAAGGATTTGCACATTACAGTTATTCTGTGATGCAGTGCAGATATGTCTCTGGGATAAAGCCTCCCGACCATTTTGCCCCTGGTTTATCACCCACATCGTGTTAAATTAAAGAAACACAAGTCAGAGAACTTGGCAGGCCACTGGATATGCTAGAACATGCGGTACTTGGCTAACAACCAAGCGTCTTACCGACAGTAATTAATTTACTGCTAATTACACAATGCACAAATCAAGCAAGCTGCAGAACAAACCACAAGCCGTACTTACAGTGGAGGTGCCAGGTTCGTTTTCTTGCCGGTGCTTTGGTGGGTCTACATAGTGGGTGTTATAGTATCAGTATTGGAAGTTGAAATGCTTAACTTTTTACCGAACATGTAAGATCAATCCTAAATCCACAAACCTGCCACTTTCACAGGCAACATCCAAATCTGATTCATCATTATTACATTATTATCATGCTCACAACAATAAAATACAAAAGTCACTACTAAATCAAAGACGAGCAGTTAATACCATTGTCAAAGTACGTAAACCCACACAAACCCTCAAAATAAACACAACGCACAAAAAACGCTCCCAGATAGAAATGTGGAACTGCTGCAAAACTCGGGATGCAGTTATGTCGCAGGCAGTTATGTAAATGACTACAGGTGTGGTCTGATTAGACACTGGGTCTTGCCCTAAAACTGCTTCCCCCGCTGCTCTATAAAAAGGCTCTCAGAGGCTACGTTTTGTAGAGTGTAGAGGTCACTCTGTGATGGGGCCGTGGACTTGTGTTCCTGGGGGTGCAGCCGGTCCAACCACCACTTTTTTGGCCTTTCTTGGTTGTTTGCCATTGGGATCCAAGGGCTCTCTTGGCGACTATTTGCTCATCACTGCATAAGACATGGTCATACCATCATATTCGGGCTTCCTGCATCTTCTTGATTGACTTTCCGCACATTGTTTGGCATAAATTGGCATTGACTTGAGTGTGTATGTGACGAGTCTGGATGTAACCTTGTGTACAGACGTAGCCTTGTGTGTCGCTGAAATGGCCACTGATGCTGATAGCGACGTTACAACCACATATTCCACTTTCTTGATATTGTTCGTTGTATTGGAATCTGTTCCAACTCCAGACTTGTCTCTTCTGCAAGGAAAAGACTTTAACTGACTGAACCAAAAGCCAGCTAATGTTCGCAGAGGTTCTATTGTACTTTGTCCTCCAACCTTGTAAGCCACGCTTAGGCAGAACACACAAACCTCATTTGGCTTGTCACTGAAACCTTCTAAATTGAATTGAATGGTGTATCAGAGTATTTCTCACATCATTAAACCCCATCAACCTTGAGCTGCAGGAGATGTACTTCTGGTTCTGACACATTTCTCAATCCTTTTTAGCAGCGAGTCTTAGAGTGGCCTTGACTTCATTCTCTCTCTCTCTCTCTCTCTCTCTCTCTCTCTCTCTCTCCCAGAGCAGTGTCTAGCAGTGACATATACTAAAGGAAACTGGAGCAGAATGCAGAGATATTAACCTCACCTCCCCAGGCACGTGAAGCGCCCACAACGCACTCATGCAAAAGCTGCAGAGATACGCAAACTTTATTCAGCGTGGGTGGAAGGACAGCACAGTGCCGACTTTAACACGAATAACTCGAGAGAATAAGATTACTTTCTTGATTGTGTTGCCATGAAAGTTTGGGAGAGAACTTTGACTCAAGAGAATAAGAGGCAAGCGTCAGTCCCGTAGGGCCTCCTTTTGCTTGCATTGAAGTCTGCTCAGTGAAATGTGCCGCAGGTTGTGTAGCTCCTCACCTCCCTTTCACATACTTGCGGTGTGTACAGTGTGTCGCTACTATACATCTAACACACACCTTCGTTCATTCCTTAATACATTGTTATGGTCTATGTGATATGCAGGTATGCACAGTATGCCCCTGGGAAACCACTGGGATTTGTAACGTACATACTTATAACTGTTATAGTTGAATAGAAAAAGTGTTAACGCCAAAACTTCTGAACAGCTATACTGCCTTGCATAAGTATTCGCCCCATTGAGCTTCTCCATGTTTTGTAACTCAGTGCACTTCCCTGGGTTGTTTACCATTTGACTGACACATACAGTACTGTACAAAAGTCTTGGGCCACCATAAGATTTGTTGTTTTAGCAATGGTATAATGACCATATATAATTATTTCTCAGTGGCTTTATTAAGACACAAACTTTAATATATAACAAATACAAAGAAGATGGACACAAAATAAAATAAAAAACTTAATTTTCAGAACAAAATAGGCTCCAAATAGACCATTCCTGATCAAGATTCTTCAGACTGTATAAGGATCAACTGGCATCCTGATGAAGCTGTCAGATGCTGCTAATACTCAAGTGGAAGGGGAGGAAACATTAAATACTCTCCGCTGTAGCCTATGGAAGGTGTTTTTTCTGATGTCGTTCAGTTTTTTTAACTCTGCATTCAAATGTCCTGAGTCTATCTTAGTAAATAGACTAAGAAATAATTACATTCGGTCATTATAGCATTGGTAAAACAACAAATCTAATGGTGACCTAAGACTTTTGCATAGTACTGTATATTTCTTAACAATTTGAAAGGGAAAAATATTTTTTTTATTGTGACATAAAGGTTAACTAAACAAAAACATCTGTTCCCCAGTTGGCAGGCAGTTCTGGGCCAGTTTATACACTGTTATGCCAATGACAAGTTTATTGTGGGTCAAATTTGGTCTGGCTCTTGCCAGCCACAATAAAGTTCTTCAAAGACCATATTTGTGCAGGATTTGTAGTTGGGTCCAAATGTGGCTGCCAGATTCGGTTGAAGTCATTGTCGTCAATCAGCGGCATTATATGGGTTGTGGAAAGAAAACAAGAACTGGGCCACCACTCATTTGTTATTAGGGTCACTGCATAAATCTAGCCCGACCCTCCAGCCCATATCTGCCAGATAAATATTTGGTTGCACCACCTTTAACTGCAGATACATTTGCAAAGTCTAGGATATGTTTTGATCGGCTTTGCACATCTGGAATCTGAATAATATGACTGGCAGAGCTCAAGGTCCATACTTTACTGGGGCACATGCCCCATGTTGCTGTGGCTCACCAAAATCACAGTGGTAAAAGTCAATTTTATCTTGGGTTGCTGAGCAGAACTATAGGACATGCCACGGAACCTCACTACAGGCACTAATTTTCCATAATGCCCCAGCATGTGCGTATCGGGTTTTTGCATGGATTAATGGCAAATATTACAGAAAGTCAGCCACACTACAGACAAGGCAATGACAGATAGCTATATGTGTTGGCGTATAACCGTATAACCTACCACAAGTACATATTAGACCACTAAAGCATAGGCATTCATTAAACAGGCAAAGGCAGCAAAGGCATCAGTTACGTTAGTGTAAATCCAATGAATGCAATTAATAAGAAATTCTTTAGTGTTCGTTCTTCATTTCTCAAATCCCTTAAATCACGCTCACCTATTTAGTGTTTAGCAGGCTTATTTTGAGGCACCGTTCTGCCCCTATTGGCAAGCAATTAAAAACTGCCTCTTTGTATAATCCTATTTTAATCATACTCTTCCTAAGCTCCCTGAAAGTTGTTTTTGACGATTTCTAAGAAGATCTTGGTTAGGTGCTGTTCTTGGGCTGCACTCAGGCTATTTGTGCTTCTGTGTGAAAATGTCTCCTAAGGAATGCAAAGCAGTTATGTAAGACACTCTTTAGAAGAGAGTCAGGCACAGTATACCCACTTGTTCTGACTAGACTACACCACTGCTTTAGTGTTAATCCTATGAGAATGCAAATAAACCCTGAGCAAGGCATCACACACTCACTTTACACTCACTCTTACCTGAGAGAATTTGGACAAGGCGAGCTTAGATGCGCAGACGATACTGGAAGTTTGACTGGAACAGATTCTCAGATCGGATGGGTCAAAGATAGAGTGGTTTAGCAATACAAGTTGGGTTTGGTGTAGAAAGAAGGATTTTACACAGAAATGAACTGTAGCCCAGCTATGTAGTGGGGGATCTGTGATGTCGAAGCACTGTTCCTCCAAATCCCCTACAAACCTTCCTGGATATATTTACATATTTCCAGAGTGACTTACAACTGATACGGTCTTACAATGAGTTCACAGTCAAATACTGCATCCACTATACCACTATATTCAAATGATACATGGCATCATGGACGACATGAATAAAACTCTGGCTGCTACAACTGGGTCATGATTGGATTCAGATTTATTTGTTTATAGCACTTTTGCAGTGGTGCATTGTCTCAAAGTAACCTTACAATTTTCTAGTATCTTCTATTCTCTAAGCCCAAGCCCAAATTGAGCAAAGGGGGGACAGTGGCAAGGAAAAATTCCCCAAATGTTATAAGGAAGAAACTTTAGGAGAACCAAGACTCAGGCTTAGATGAAATATGTAAGAATTACATGTACAGTATGTAAGAAAGTTACTTAATCACTAGGTGTATAGATATAGCCTAATATCTAAATTGACATTAACAGAGAGAATATATTTATAAACATAATGATTAAAATAAAATATACTAAAACTGTACAGGTTAAGATAATTTTGGACTGTCATTCCCACACTTGTGAAGGAAGAACATCTGACTTAGGGACACTGTGACTGGAAAGACCAGCAAATCTGAGAAAACATACTTTTTGCTGACCTGTGAGCCACAAAGCCATCACTTGGATTTCATACCATTTGCGAGGCCAAGGGGGACTGCTGTATTGTTCTATGTTAAAAAATTATGTTTAAAACCATATACTTTCTAAGGTTTATCATTTCTTTCAGCTTATAAGAAACAAACTTCCTTAAAAAAAAACCTCAATAAAAATGTCTCAACAGTGGCGGCTTGTCAGTACCGGGACTTGAACACAAAACCTTGCGGTTAATATTCCACTATTTCAACCATTAAATCATTACCCTTTTTTGGGATGTCAGCTTTTCTGATCTTGCCCTTTTTAACATGATTTACACACCATACTTTGGCAGGCTCTCTGTCAGCCGAGTTAATGAGGGGTGATTTGGCATCAGACGATCTCATTACCTGGAACGGAGAAATAGATGTTAGAGACACGGGTTGTGAATCTGGCCTGAATCAGGAACAGAGCTGCAAGTCCCCCTAGTGTCCGTTAGCTGTCACACTCTGTGCATGGATTAAGCACCCACACCACACTGAGACGGTACACGGTGTCGACTTTCTATGGAAGTGGGACATGTCAAAGACAAGGTGGCAGCAGAGGTGGCAGAGGAAGTGTAAATGTCGATGATTGTTCTGTCAAATATCACGCATCATTTCTAAAATCGTATTATCACCTAAGAAACCCATAATAATAGCCGTAATAAAAACCGATGTTCAACTTCACTGATGCCGAGGAACTAAAGAAACAAAAAGTAAAGCATCCTGTGTTTTCCCATTTGTCCTGGTCAGGGTCAAAGGGATGTGTTTGGAGTCTAACCTGGAGTCTTACCCCCACCCAGCTCTAGTGGCTGACCACTGAGGCCCCAGAGCTGCTGCTGAGGAGCTGGTACATGCTTTTCTATACCCTCCAGATTGGACTACTGTAACATACTGAGTACGTTTAGCAGCTCTGGTGGCTCGGTGGTGAGAGCCAGCTGCAGTTACTGATACAGGAGGTTTGAATCCTGAGTCGGTCGTGCTCCATGAACTTTGTGATGAACTGTCAGACACAGCCAGTCATGCCTGTATGCAGCATCTGACCCACTCAGAACGTACTGCCAGTACTGAAACCCAGGTTCAGATCACACCACCACTCTTATTCAGTTTAGACTGGCTTGCTGTTTAGTATTGCATTGACCACAATGTCTTACTATTGATTCTACTAAACAGAAAAGGTTTATGCATGTCTTGCTGATCTCCTAAAGCAACATAGCTCATCTTAAGCAATCTGTTTAACTGGGAAAGGCCTTCTGTTAGTACCTTACCTATTTGTATATTATACACGTATATACGCTCATATATAATGTGCCATCTACTGGCCATTCTTGATATGGTTGAATATATTAAAACCTGTAGCCTATATACAGTATATACATTTAACACAACAGTACACTTTTGGCACCCCAATCAAAAACTGCTCTCACACCCTTGGATAGGCGCTTGTATGAGTGAGTATATCCGCCTGGGGCGTAAAAGATTTCAGCCAATTAAACAGGATTGAAGGGAATGATCAACTGAAGAGATCAACAGCTATAATGTGGGGCTGTGGTAGCCTAGTGGTTAAGGTAATGGACTATGGACCAGAAGGTCCAGGGTTCAAATCCCACCTCTGCCAAGCTGCCAATGTTGGGTCCTTGAGCAAGGCCCTTAACCCACAATTGCTTGGATTGTAAGACTGTATCAATTGTAAGTCGCTCTGGATAAGGGCGTCTGCTAAATGCTGTAAACGTAAATGTAAATAATCAAGTGTAGCTCCTGCTTGGTTGGAGTGGAAACCTTGCAGCCTCATTGTTTACTATCTCTGTGCTAGGGAGTGAATGAGTTTATTAATATCTCCCAAACCTCCCGTAATGAGTTTATTAATATCTCCATACAGCTTATTAATTCCTCCCTTGCTGACTGTAAGACTTATTACTTGGCGAAATACACAACCTTCCTTCCACACTTCCATCCATTTTTTATATGAAGGCGTCTGTGCCGTCTTAAACGCATGTGATCCCAAGGTTCATGAGACAGGATTGCGATGGGCAGATCTATTAAAGCCCTGACTTACCCCTTCTTCTTAGCTACATGAGTGCATGCCCTGCTGTCCTCGCTCAGCCCTCCGGTCGATTAGCAAAGAGTCATCAAACAGGCCAGCCATGCATGGAATAAGTTCTGTAATACAAATTGTCACTGTTACTTACAGCATGAACACACGGAAGCAAACATGACGGCGATTAATTGCATGGCCTCAGAGCGGGACATACTCGCAAAAGGAGAAAATACCTCGAACCCAAAGCTTAAATGAGTGCAAGAGAGAGAGGAGAGAGGGGTCGAGGTGGATGAGGGGGAGGACTGGGCACTCAGCATGTTAAGAGCCCATTTCCCTGAGTGATTCCATTAAAATTCTCCACAGGGCCAATTACAGCGTGAAGTGAAAAACGTCCTCCCTCATTAGGCCCTGATGAGGAGGGGATGCTGCCAGTCTGCTGCGGGGGGAGGAAGGATACGGGTGTGTATTTGTGTGTGGGAGGGTTAGGTTTATATATCACTGTGGGGACCAAATGGGCATTTCTGTCTTGTGGGGACATTTGGCTGGTCCTCACAGGGTTAATTACTTTTCTTTGCGATCATTGAAAACTGCCACTAAAAAAACTAAACGAGCCGAAAGATTTGCTTTAGGTTACTGAGGTTAAGGTTAGGATTAATTCGCTAGGATAATATTATGTTAATGGAGAGCAAATGATAGAAAAACTGGGTGTGTGTAAGAGTACCACTGCTGTTATAGTAAAATAAAACCCAAAACTGTCTGCTAATGTTGGCGCTTCAGGAACACAGATTCATCCATGGCGAGTGGAAGGTAGGTGAATTATTCACTCACTCACTCCAACCCTCCCTCATTCACTACCCATGCATGCTTAATCCAATCTAGGGATCGGGGCAAAACCAACAGCACAGGGTACAAGGCAAGAACCTAATCCTAGATAAGGTGCCAGTCCATCCAAGGCACACATGCACGCTCACACTAGAACACTTCAGAGATTTCAGTTGACCTAATATATATCTTTGGAACATATACAGAAGGAGAACATGCAACTTCACACAGGCAGTGCTCAGACCATAACTCGAACCAGGGTCTCTGGAGATGTGGCACCCTGCCCAGGGTGTATTCCTGTATTTTGTCCCTAGTGTTTCCAGGATTTGCCCTCAGTGTTACTACACTGCCCTGCGATGGACTACTGTCTGGTCCAGGATTGATTTCTGCGCCCTGTTCTGTCGGTTAGGCCTTTGCTCGTGAGTGTCACTGCACTGTTTATTAGGTGTGATCAGTATATTATCTCTATCTTAATCTACCGCGATTGTTTCACTGCGTTGTCCATCACAGCTTAATTATGGAGTATATCATGCAAGATTATAACCATAAACTATCTCTTTCATATATGTTGTCCATAGTATGAACTAGATATGAGATTGTTTTTATTTATCTCGCATAATACGGCAGAAAAACCATTTTGATCCCACGCAGAAAGCTCTGATCGGTTCCTAAATCCATAATGCCAGTACCGCCATTTCTACAGCTCGAGCTGTGTTACAATCTTAATCCACCAGGGGGCAAGCTAACCACGTGTTTCTGACAGAAAAGTCAGCTTCCCTGATCGAGCCGCCGAAAATCTAATCAACAAGCAGCCTATTAATCAAGTCCAGCTGCATTATTTATTACACCGGTTACTCTAAAATTTTGCACATAATTGCAACTGAAATTTGTTCAGCAAGCTGGTATATTTCATTCCATCTTTAAATTGATGATACTGTTTATTACCGGTGGTGCAGCGGTTAGCAGTCGCCTCACAGCTCCAGAGAGCCAGGGTTTCATTCAAAACCTGGACTCCCCCTATGTGGAGTTGCATGTTCTCCTGATGACTTTCCTCCTTGCACTCCAGTTTCTTCACACATTCCAAAGACGTGTGCTAGATCAACTGGTGTCTGTAATGCGTCCCAGTGTGAGTGAGAATGTGTGTGTGCCCTGTGATGGATTATCACCATGTGTCTGGTTGGTTCTCACGTTGTGCCCGGCTCTCTGTGACCCTGAAATGGATTAAGGGGGGAATGAAATTGAATGAATGAATGTTTATTCCCATAATGCCTGCAAATCTATATAAATATATATATAAAATCGACTGAATGGGTTTGGAAGCCTTCATGGACCAAATATGTAAACACCACGCTTACTGTAACTAGAACTGGGGCTTCAATCTGTGTCATTGGAGCTGCACTGCATCATCACGACCTACTGCACCACCTACATTTTAAATTCATTAGGAAAATATCTTGTATTTTTGCAAAAATGTGATTGCTTGATCCCTTTTTCTTCTTCTTCCTTTGTATCTTTGTAGTGCAGCACTGGTGCACAGCTTTGGGAACCTGGATTCAATCCATATTTGAGACTCCTGTTAGTGTAGACTTTGGCATGTTCTTCCTATCTCTGCAGGTGTACTCATGGTGCTCTGTCTTTCTCTCACCTTCCAAAAACATATCAAACGGTGCACAGCCAGGGATGGACTGGAACCTTGTCCAAAGTTGCCTGGATAGGCTCCAGACCTGTTGCAGATCGTTCTTGACAATGAATAAATGAATCAAGGACAAGTGAGAATTCAAAACTTGAAAAAATATCTCACATTTGGCTAATGTTAATATTCATGAGCCCACCATCAGGGAACACTGAACAACAGTGCTGAGCGTGGCAGGGTTGCAAAGAGAAAGTGATTGCTCTCCAAAAAGAACATTGCTGCCTGTCATGTGTCACGGAAACAAGCCAGAAGGCTTTTGGAAAAACATTTTGTAGATTTATGAGAGCAAAGTAGAAGTTAAATGAAAGCATTATGTCTGGAGAAAGGAAAACACTGCATTCAAGTATAAGAACTCGATCCTACCTGTGAAACATGGTGGTGGTAGTATCATGGTTTGGGCCTGTTTTGCTGCATGTGAGCCAGGATGGAACAATGACGTCTGAATTATATCAGCACATTCTAAAGGAAAATATTAAGAGAATATGAGTTGTGCAGCAAGACAACGACCCTAAGCACACAAATCATTCTACAAAGAAATGGTTAATAATTAAACAACAATTCAGTTAATGTTATGGAATGAGCACATCATATTCCTGACCTTAATCCGATAGACATGTTGTGGAAACAGTTCATGTGAGGAAAGCCACCAATATCCGAGAGTTCTGTGTGGAGGAATGGGCTCAGATTTCTCCATGCCGATGTGCAGGACTGATCAACAGCACAACGTGGTCACACCAGATACAAGGTTCACATACTTTTGCACTCACAGGGTCATTTTCCTAATCCTAAATAGCCATGCATAACACATTGTCTGGTTTTCCTTCTACTTCTAGGACTTCTGAAAATCTGAGGATGTTTGAGGTCTTATTTATGCATAGAGCTTCATAATGGAAACTTTCAAGACCCACAGTATTTACAACAGTGGCAAAAGTCCATAGGCATTCTGTATTTTCCAGGTGATATTCTGCTATCTTTATTGAAGTTTAGTGGGTCCTGTACTTTGTAGTTCTTACCGATTACAGACTGTATTCAAGTCAAGTCAAGTCCGATTTATTTATATAGCGCTTTTTCAATGGAGCATTGTCTCAAAGCACCTTTACAGGTTTAGATTATCTTCCTAATAACTACTTCCACTCTCAAATTGAGCAGCCTAGGGCGACAGTGTCAAGGAAAAACTCCTAGTTCTAGGAAGAAACCTTGGGATGACCAAGACTCAAAAAGGGACCCAACCTCCATTGGGCGTCCCATCTGTTTCGCTACATACTTCCATACATACCTCTAATAAGCGGGCAGTAAGTGACAGAGTTTTGAAAACTCCAGCGCATGGTGACTGATCCACAAAACACACCCCCACCACATCATTGTCACTGCACCCAAATGTACCTGAGCTGTGGTGGTCCTGTGGGGTCCTGACCTTTAGTGAACCAGAGTAAAGGGGGACTTACAAAGTATGTAGAGATGAAGGTGGACTACAGCCTGTAATTGTAGAAGAAATGCATGGACCACTAAACCTAAATAGACAAGCGAATAGAAATATAAATTGAAAAACGACTTTTGGCACAGTACTGTATGTATGTTATAAGATACGGGTATACGTATCTTACTGACATCCTACTCCTCTGTTTATAACCTGTACCCCATTGTGTGTAATGTACAGACACTGCTGTAGGCTTCTGTAGTGGTAAGCAGACGTCTACGCTGCAGTCACATCCCACAGCTGTGTGGTCACCTGACGGGTTCTATCACGAATCATCCACCCCGGCTGCTTTCATAATCCTTTAATCCTGCCGTCACTGGTTCAGAGAGAGAAAGGGTGGGAGAGGAGTCCGGGGCAGAGACCGGAGAAGACGTGAGCTGTAAAGCATAACTAAAAATTAACGATTTATTTATTGTTAATAATTAAAAATTGGTTAACTCATTCATCTACACAACACACAATGCAAGAAGGGTGTTGGGTTTCATAAAGCAAAGAGAGAATTACTTCCAATCAGCTTTGTCTTTTGACTGTGAGATTTTTGTTCTGATTGTAAAACAAGTCAAAATTTTTGGAACTTCTGCATCGGCGGGCATGCGAGTCTGCAAAACAAAGTTTTAGCTCTGAAGACCTTTAACGTGTGTTGATTGCCGGGTCTGTGCTCAGTGAAAACAGTATCAAGTATGGCATGTATAAACGGAGAGATAGATATAGAGAGAGACATCAAGTGCATGAGAGCTGTCTACCAAGGCACTGCGGCCTTCAGTCTCTGCTCGAAAATGCTGGGTTGCCATAGCAACGCCTGTTGAACAAGGGTACAATGAATCTTTCAGTCACCCCTTTTTATCATTGCTCACACAGGGAAAATTGTACACTAAGCTTAGCCGCATTAAGCATAAACTCTGGGCTTTTACCTTAACTGCCCCACTACTTCCTTTGATTGCAGGACGGAGGTGACTAAGCAGTCCAAGTGCTCAGAAGTTACAAGCAGTCTGACCACAACGTACCCGATCAATATTAGCACTGGGCTGCAAGTAAGGCTTAAGGCGCTTTAGCATCCTTCAGTGGTTTATTATAGGCGCATTTGTGGTCAAGGATTCTTTACCCCATGAAGCTAATTCATTCAAACACGGGCTGTGTTCCAAACTGCATATGACGCAGTACATAGTGTATATTTACTAGAAACACAGACAATACTGGGAAAAAGTCTGAGGCCATCATTAGACCAGATATACCATTGGTTTAGCAATTATATATCACAATTTCTCAATGTTTTTATTAGAATACCACTAGAAAATACAGGAAATGTATACTTAAAAATGAAAAAATCTGAAATAAACAGCTTCAATAGGCTACAGCGGCAAGTATGTAGTGTGACCTCCCCTTACACTTTAGCAATCTCTTCATCTGGCAGCTTCATCAAGGTGCCAAGTTGTTCCTTGTACAGTCCGAAGAAGCCTGACCAGGAATGGTCTTTTTGGAATGGTAGCAGTCAAGAAACCACCTCTTCAGAAGGAGAACAAGGTGAAAAGGATAAATCACAGCCCTCTCAAAGATTACAATGGAGATCAGTGGAAAAGAGGATTATGGAGTGATGAATCCATGTTTGAATTTTTTGGGTCCAATCATCGACAATATGTTAAATATGTTCATTATAGCATTGGTAAAACAACAAATCTAATGATGGCCTAAGACTTTTGCACGGTATTCTGTATATACTATAATTAACAAGCGACTATCATTTCAATGGTAATTCGTCAGATGCAAAGTTTTACGCTATTCTGTCCTCCCACATATGTGTTTGCATGCAACTTTGAAGAAGTCACAATATTACTAAATGCAGAACATGGTATTCAAATTAGTAAAACCTTCATAAGTATATATATTTTTA
The DNA here is from genome assembly GCA_025084515.1 of Ancistrus triradiatus. NCBI lineage: Eukaryota > Metazoa > Chordata > Actinopteri > Siluriformes > Loricariidae > Ancistrus > Ancistrus triradiatus. The sequence goes on along the minus strand of JAJAGP010003792.1, from coordinate 10,138 downwards.
AACTGTGAACGTGCAGGGTCTGGAGCCTGAGGGACTGTAAAGAGTGAAGGGTATAGTGCAAGCATATGGGACAGGAGGGAAGAAACTGGTCCTGTGCCAAATCTTACAGGAAAAAGGTATAGGGTCAGATGTAGTAGAAGGTGAGAGTTTGGTGCCTGAAATACCAGGGGGTGTGTTACATACTTACACCTTGTTGGAGGCTTCAAAGTTACAGGGCCCACTCAGGTACATAGGCTGGGTCTGTCAAATGCCCATGTCACAATGGACACTTTACAAGATAGTAGAGAAATAATTAGAGATGACTGAAAAAGTCTCAAAGTCTAAATCACAAAAGCTGTACATCATACCCTTTACAAGGATGGAATTCAGATGGGCCACTGCATTAAGTCTCATAACTTAAGATGTAAGCAACATGAGACCACTGAGCATTATGGACTCTAAGGAGTGTGAGCTTTTTGGACTGAGTAGTCAAATTCCACCATATTTCCTATACCTACATTCCTTTTCCTACTCTGCTTGGAGAAAAGCAGAGGATCCTTTCGACATGTGCTGCCAGCTGTTAAATATGGTGGAAGAACCATAATGATATAGGCAGCATCTCAGGGAAATCATTAGTTAGTTAGAAGAGCCAATAAATATGTGGTAACTAAACCATATGATGCACATAATCTTTCCTAGTGATGTTCCCATGTTTCAGGACAAAAGTTATAAAGTCAGTTAGTGCTAAAGATGATGGTTGAGACGATAAATAACTTCTCGTTCAGTATATTAACTGAAAAGAACGGGGTCAGACCCAAGAGAAGATTCAAAAAAGGGCCAAAATGACTAGTTGGGATTGAACCAAGAGGAACACCTAGAGCAGGACTGGAATCTGGAACCTGCAGCACCAGAATGCTTTACCAACCTACCCTTCAAGCAAAAGTGAGTAGATGTGGGAAATCAAACCTGAAAGAAAACTCTTCCTCCTGTTTTTTCTTTAATCTCCTCTGAAAATCACTTGAGAAACCTCAGGCTGTCTTGACCTGTTGGGGCAGTAAAACATAAAGGAGGCATTTCTTTTGTTTGACAAATTATAAAGGCTAAAGCTTTGCCCTGTTTTACTTCAGTCTAACAACCATAGTTTCTATGGATGCTATAGCAATGCCCTTCAATATGTTGTTGTGTTAGCCCTTAAAGCAGACTTTCTACAATTTTATGAGGTAGAATGCCGTCAGGTTAGCTTTTTCAGTTTTAGCTACATTGGACAGACATTTGGAAGCCATTTAAGATTATTTAATTTGTCTTTCCTTGTACGAAACAGCAGGGGGTGCACTCCCTTGAGATTTAATTACAATTTGCTAGGACTGCTGTTTTTAATGTATCATAGCGTGAGCTACAGCGTGACACATTCAAAATGGCAGCGGGAAAAGGAGGCGCCAGAAGTACCTCAGTAATGTATGTTAAATGTATACTGCTATATGACAGGTAAAAATTACATTTAAGTAAAAAATGATATAAGGGATATTTTAATTGTCATATTACTATTGCTTTTGCTGTGAGTGAAATAGCATTTGTCCACTGTAGTGTACACTATGTGTTAAAGGCTATAATCCGCATATTAGCCCTATATCGTCATACATATCTGTTTTGCAGGTTTTATTCAAAATAATATATATATATATATATATATATATATATATATATATATATATATATATATATATATATATATATATATACATACATATATATACAGCAACAGGGGTTAGCTCAGTGGAAGTGCACTGGTTCTCAGAGCAGAGCTTCCCCGGCTCGACTATGGCGTCTGGTGAGGGCAATTAAGTTGCGTCCCCGGATCTGGAATGCAGGAGCAACCAGGAAGGTCTGGCGCCAAAGAGATCAAGACAAGGGCCTGGTGCGTAACGGCATAGAGAAGGGGCTCAGAAGGACCAGTAGGAAGAGGCAAGGGGTTCTGGGCCGTGGAGAACAGAGGGACTGGGTACTGCTTTGCTGAGCGCCACCTGAGTACAGAGCACACTTTTGCCTGGGTTTGCAGTCATGTGACGAAGACCAGAGGTTCTCCCATCACAATTAAATAACATTATATTTACAGAGCTAATGCCCTAACCAATGCAATATAGAGACCATATTGTGACAGTGGTTAAATATACACTGTAAATTTTAGTTTTCTAATTAAATGTCTTAAAATGCACACTTTATGCTACTCTATGCAAAGTTCCACGGAAACACTTTTATACCATCAGTGCATGGTGTCCACTGTCCAACCTTTTTGTAGATGTCTTTACCAAAAAAACAACAGTTTAATTATTAGTCAATTATTGGTAGAATAGTCAACAAACACCGTGACAGTAAAACCTGTGCATACTGAGGGCCGGCTGTATTATTATTACTATTATTTTCTTTTTCACATTTTAACCCTGCTTGTCCTGGTCAGCACCTATGCTGAAGTACAAAGGGTGATTCCCCGACCGGCCTGTGCAGCATGATTGGCTCAGTCACAGCCAGTCGTGTCTGCCCAACCTGGCCTGAAGACACCGCTGTGTCACTGAGCAACGAAGAAGATATACAACTGCCATTTGGCAAGAGTATAGATGTGGATAAAAGATAAAGTACAACTGCAACATGTAAGAAACAAAGACTAGATCGTACAGAGACCTTTAAATGCGGCAGTGAGGACCATTTTTCTGAAACTAGCCCAAATTAAACAGCACCTTAAGGACCACTACTGAAGCATATCCCGCGGCTTCGTAAATCACTTCTAGCTCCATCTCATCGCCAATTACTTTTCTCAGGTAGGAGGTACGGAAGCATTTGTTCTCTAATGGTACTTCCCTTAAGCAGCACTCATTATTAAAAAGCTCATGTGCTGGCTTGGCATTAAAGGAGCTGCTGTCACGCTCAGTCTACCTGCCTAATTCATAAATCATAAAGGTACAGATCTGTGGGGGGATCCCTGGTAATGCAGCATGTCTTCTTCTTTCAGAGGTTTGTACTTTGTGCTGCAGCAGTTTTAGGCACATTTTGGTTTATACTAATTGTGCTGTTCTCACTTGATATGTTATTACAAGATGGATGTATTTAGTCATTTCGCAGACGCCCTTATCCTGAGTGACTTACAACTGATAGCATCTGGCAGTCCAAGTAACTGTGAGATTTGAGCTCTGGGTCTTCTGGTCCATAGTCCAGTACCTTAACCACTGTGCCACCGCAGTCTTTGTTAGCCCATACCAATTCTGATGGTGACATACAGCCAGGTCCAGCATCACACAGGCACGATTGGCTGGGCTTAATGAAGTGGAAGCCGGAGGAGGGTCATCCCCGGCACAGCAACACAACCCCTATCCAATCCTCATGTGCCATGTGAATACCAGGATTCCAGAACCTCCTTACACCCCTGACCAGGATAAGCAGGGTTAAAAGGTGAAGAAATTGTGAAACTCAGATGTAAGCACTGACTTTGGTTTCTGTCTGAATGGAGTTTGGTCTGTTCTTTTTATATCAGCATGGGTTTGCTCTAACCTCCCAAAAGCACACCAGTAGGTGGATTTGCTAAATTTTGCACCTTGGTGTGAGATGGCTGGCTCAGCGATTAAGGCTCTGAACTACAGTTCTGTGAAACAGGTCATTGACCCATTACATAGTCTGTTTACATTCTACTGTTATGGAAATATAAAAGTTATTTTCACAGGAAAACTGCCTAAAAGTGTCCGTGCGCAACACAGAACATAACATGGTTCCTACTTATGCGAGTAAATCAATATTCGTGAAAATAAACTAAACCAAACATGTAAGTATGACATAAATGATACGTATGGCAGTGAAATCCTAACTAAACCTTTTGAATTTGACCAGCTGTTTATGGCTGCAGCATCCTGAGGTAAAAGACATCTTATTATTTCCTATTATAATTTGTTAGCATTTTTAAGACCTTGGTCTTAAATGGCGCTTACCAGTACTAATCAGAAAATTGTAACTTCTAATCCCAGCTTCCACTGTTGAGGCCTTAAGCGAAGCCCTTAACCTTCAACTGCTCAGCTCAAATGTACGTCGCTTACGTCAGGATTGTATTTCTCCGTTTTGGATATAGCAGTGTCTCAGCACTTCAGACTACTAATTAGAAGTTTGGGAGTTCGAGCTCTGCCAAGCTTCCACTTCGGGGCATTTGAGCCGGACCCTTAACCCGGTGCTTAGCTCAAGTGTAAGTCATTCTGTTTAAGGGCAGCTGCTAAATGAATGGGATGTGATTTGTGTAAAAGGCAAGATGATAAGACACTAGAGCCAGGATTTACGTCTGGCCGAATTGTCAGAGAGAGAGTTCCCCCATGCAGTTTACCGTCAGACTTTGATTCAGAGTTGCATGCATATTACATGCACACCTCAGCAAAATCTGAGCATGGCGCATGCATGACATTTCTCAAAAATCCATCCCGTGCCCAATCAAATTGAAAGCGTAGCATGAATTTTAATGCAACAATGTCAGCAGCACAGCCTAATGAATTTTTAAAGCAGCAGGTGTCTGTGGGTTGCTGGGCCACAGGCTTTAACATTGTGGGTCTCTATTATTACATGATAACACATCATACATCAGACTCTGCCTGTGTGGACCACTCGTTTATGGTCATACTTACACCTGTGTCCTGTGCTCTCCAGAGAACGTCATAGCCCTTTGACTCCCCCGGTTATAACGTGAAAAAAGAAATAAATAGATCTGGGTTTGGTGCTGACCTACCCTCTGGAGGAAGTTGCTTTTAATCTAGATATACAAATGTGTAGTCATGCAGCAAAGTATAATCATGGCTTAAAGGCTTATAGTTGCTAAAGTTTGTATTAAAATGCTCCCAGGTGAGGATATTGAACCTAAAAATATCCCTAGTCAGTACGTGCCTCAGTTTTGATATGTGCTAGATTGGTGTAGGCCTGATGTGAAATGTATTACAATCTAGAAGTTAGCTCGCACTGCTGTGCAGCCTGGGTCAGATTGGGCTTTGGGGTTTCCGGCATGGCCCTGGGCCTGTGCCCAGTGCCAGGTATAGAATATTACACTTTGATTCATCAACTCCCCGAGCAGATCTCTCGGTGCTGCGCTGAGTGAAGGGAGAGGCAATCAATATTTCAGTGCGGTGCATGCTGGGAGTATTGCAGTCCCATTGCGGACCGCTAAAGAAACAGAAAGGGAGCTGGCTCATTAAGGCCCACTGTAGTGGCACCAGCACTCTCTACAGCACCTTTAGCATGAGTGATTAATCCACATTGACTTTTATGTGTCTCCACGGGGGCCATTGCACTAAGCTCATCAATCATACTCAACCTGCTTTAAGAAAACTTCATCCAGGAGCTTAAGTGCCAACTTAACACGCTGCCTCCTTAAAAAAGCACCCATTTATCTGATTATTACAGGCTGATGAACTATAATGGTATCAAGTGGATGTTCAGAAGTACTTGGTATCTCAGTGGCTAGCTACCAATCGGAAGGTTTGAGTTTAAACCCTGGCTCTAATTAGCAATAAAGCTTCACCTATGGAGGCAAATCCTTCATGTTTCAGTAGTGATGGCATTATTTAAAATGTATTCATTAAACTCATGGCAAATCTAAAACTTTATAAGAAATAAAACAAACAACATTTCAAAAATGGGGAAAGTATTATTTTCACAAATTTTGGGTTTCGTTTGGGAGCACCACCTTCCATCAGAAACCTTATAACTGAAGATTTTGTATGTTCATTTAAATTTTAATTTTCAGTCTAGTTCAGGGTTATGGGGTGTCCAGGTCCCATCCAGCAGCATAGGGTGTAAGGCAGGAACCACCCCTGTACATGGTGCCAGCCCCTCGTGGGGCAAATGCTGTTGGGACGTTTTTTAGAGACACCAGTTTACTTAATGGATGTCTTTGGAATGTTGGCAGAAACAGAGTACCCAGAGAAAAGCCACGTAGACAAGGGGAGAACATACAAACTCCACATGCAGTCCTAACTATCATACCATACCATTTAGCTACTACTGTCTCAAGTAATGAGATCCTTGCAAATATCTGAGGTCTAAATACTTGATTGTAAAACCGTAAGGGAAGCGAGACTGAGATAAATGGTTTTGTCTTCCTGTTTTTTGTTTGTTTGTTTTGCTGAGGGACCCCAGTTTGAACTAATTCAGAGAACGATCATCCATATCATTTCTCCAAAATGCGTCCTGGAGCAATGTTAAAATCACTCGATCATAATAGATCATGACTGCATTGTGCTCTGACAGAAACATGGCTCAAAATTGATGAGTATAGCTGGCGGGAAAGGGAGTGCTAGTACAGTTTATCATTGTATGCTAGGCAGAGGTCAGAGCTTTATTCTTTTGAAGCTCTTGTTATTGCTGTGAGTTCCAGGTACCAGTAAACAACCACTCAAGTGCTTCACTCGTTACTGTCATGGGCTTTAAAACCCTGCACACATTCTGCTATGTACGCTGAAGAAATGTTGTCAAATCGAAATGTTATAGCAGATAAGGCTTAAGATCTTTCATTAGGATTCATATCTGATTCCTCAGAACTCACCTAATACTTAATTTGTAATACAGATAGTCCCCGACTTACGATGGGGGTATGTTCCGACAAATCCATTGCAAGTTGAATTTTAGTTTAATACTGTATATATCAAAGCATACCTAAAACAAAATACTTAGTGGGGCAAAAAAAGTATTTAGTCAGCCACTGATTGTGCAAGTTCTTTTACTTAGAAAGATGAAAGAGGTTTGTAATTTTCATCCTAGATACACTTCAACTATGAGAGAAACAATTAGGGAAAAAAATGTTAAATCGTGGTGAAAAATAAGTATTTGGTCACCCACAAACAAGCTAGATTTCTGTAACTTCTTCTTTAAGAAGCTCTTCTGTCCTCCACTCGTTACCTGTATTAATGGCACCTGTTTGACCTCGTTATCTGTATAATAGAAACCTGTCCACAGCCTCAAACAGTCAGACTCCAAACTCAACCATGGCCAAGACCAAAGAGCTGTCAAAGGACACCAGGAAGAAAATTGTAGACCTGCACCAGGCTGGGAAGAGTGAATCTACAATAGGCAAGCAGGTTGGTGTGAATAAATCAACTGTTGGAGCAACTGTAAGAAAATGAAAGACATTGATAATCTCCGTCGATCTGGGGCCCCACGCAAGATCTCATCCCGTGGGGTCAAAATGATCATGAGAACGGTGAGCAAAAATCCCAGAACTACACAGAGGGACCTGATGAATGACCTGCAGAGAGCTGGGACCAAAGTAACAAAGGCTGCCATCAGTAACACACTCGCCGAGAGGGGCTCGATCCTGCAGTGCCAGGCGTGTCCCCCTGGCATATGCAAGTACCATGGTCCAGGCCCGTCTGAAGGTGGCCAGAGAGCATATGGATCCAGAAGAGGATTGGGAGAAATATCACTGTGGTCAGATGGAAACCAAAAAAATAGAACTTTTTGGTAAAAACTCAATCGCGTGTTTGGAGGAAGAAGAATGCTTAGTCGCCATCCCAAGAGCACCATACCCCTACTGTGAAGCATGGGTTGGAGGAAACATCATGCTTTTAGGGCTGTTTTCCTTTCTGCAGAGGGGACAGGACGACTGAATCCGTGGTAAGGGAAGAATGAACGGGGCCCATGTATCGTGAGATTTTAAGCCAAAAACCTCCTTCCATCAGTGAGAGCATTGAAGATTGGACGTGGCTGGGGGGGGGGTATTCCAGATGCCAATGATTCCAAAGCCACCGCTCGGGCAACGAAGGGAGTGGCTCCGTAAAAAGCATTTAAAGGTCCTGGAGTGGCCTAGCCATCTCCACAGACATCAACCCCCATAGAAAAATTTTTGGAGGGAGTTGAACGTCCGTGTCGCCCAAAATCATTTCACTGCTTAGAGGAGATCGTGCATGGAGAGGAATGGCCAAAATGACAGTGTGTGCCCACCTGGTGAGATTACAGGAAACATTGACCTCTGTCATGCCAACAAAGGTTATGTTACCAGTATTGAGTTGACCAAATGTATGACCCAAATACTATTTCCACCATAATTTACAATTAAATTGAAAAATCCTACATGTGATTTCCTGGATTTTTTTTTCTCATTTTGTCTCTCATAGTTGAAGTGTACCTATGATGAAAATTACAGACCTCTCTCATCTTTCTAAGTAGGAGAACTTGCACAATCAGTGGCTGACTAAATACTTTTTTGCCACACTGTATCTTATCTTGGCCTATTTTGTCTTCTCTTAAAATCTTGTCTCGTCTCATCTCATCTTATCTTTTCTTGTCTTCTTTTGTCCCCACTGTATTTGTAGTTTACTGTATATACTCAACACCAGCCCAATGCAGAACATCTTTTTATATTTAAAACATAATTTGTCCTCAAAACGAAAAGGACTTCACGAATAAAGACATACAAATAAAAAGTTTTTTTTCCTTGTATCTGTCAAAAAGCATGAGGGTGCGAACTGAACTGAAACTATTCCTATCACTTCCAATCGTGGCACCTGTCAGAAAGAAAAAGGGACAAAAAATATTTGCACCATAATATTCACCAATGCCCTGAAGCAAGCTGTGTTAGATGGAGGAAAAAGGTTTGACAGCAGCATGATCTGTAAGAAACTTGTAGACAACCAAAATAAGCTGACAAAGTTATCACAACTGCAGTACAATGCAGTAGCTACATTCAAAAAGTAAGTAGTAACTGTTGGCTGTATCCAGAATATGACTTATCTCAGCAACATCATTGGAAACGATTAGTCAGGATCTGCACTTAGGTACTAACAATTGCCTTTCAGAACATTAGGACCAGAAAGGAAGAAGCAATGAAGAAATGTGGGTATATATAAACTTTTAGAAATATAAGCTATATATAAGCTACATTGATAGTGGATGTATTTAGAGAGATGAAAGACGATTTTCTTAGCTTATGCAATATCCTTCTGCTGTTCATTCACACCACTTCAGACCTTGAAGCTTTTACTGTTTTATTTATGTCGCCTGAAATGTTTACAAGATGACTTCATGGAAAATTAATGCGAGTCGCTAGTGGACACTTTTCTTTCTTCTCACCACATGGCTCATATAAAAGCACTTATGTTCAAATAGTGTTGTACTTAAGACCATTAGAGCAGAGTCAAGACCAAGACAGAGACAAATCAAGTCCGAGGCAAGACCAACACTGAGTCTCTGAGTGTTTCTCTCGATCTGTGTGTCTTCTGTTCAGATTCGTGCTTTAGTATTCTGGTTCGTGTTTCCGGTGGAGGTTTTCAGGCTCTTGATATGTGTTTCATGTTCAGTTTAGGCTATCCATTGTTGGTGTTCTCTGTTAGCTTTAGCACTTTATCTGTCTGTAGTTGTTTAGTTACCTCTGCTGTGTTTGCCCTGTGTCCCACTATGTCTACTTTAAAAATGTAAGCTCTCTTGCACTATATATCGTGACAGTACTCATCTTGGAAAGGCTTGAGAATTGTCACGCTTTGTACAGATGTATTTGCTTGCTTTAAATCTCACACTGACAGCTTGACCACCTTGTAAGTATAAATGGAAAATTCTCGGCCATAAAACAAGTCAGTTATTAAGTGCCTCAAGGTTCTGCTTTAGGTCGTTTGCTGCTTTCTCTTGAACATGTTACCATTAGGAGTTACTATTCACGATCTTGGCCATGGGTGTGTGATTCAGCGTGGTATCACCTCTAACCGGTAGAGTTTTCCCTCTTATAAATTGAGGCGTGGTGCTATTGGTTAGCAGTACTGATCGTCTGTCCTTTAAATGTGGCATCTGATTTGTCTTAGTGTGCGTTATCTTTGAAAGCGCAGTGTGTGGTGTTTTAGGGTTGTTTTGTTGAATAAATTGCCGTACCTGCACCTCCATCCTGAGTGCTGCCTCCTTCAACTTAATGCAGCTACGATTGATATCCTACTAACAACAATAGGACAAACTTCAGAATATAACACTTCCCTTCCAATGGGACTCAAACTTTAGGACAGCCCTCTTCCCACTTCCGCCATTCACATCTGGGCAATCCTATACATACATACTTACTGGTCCAATTTAGAGTGATCAATTAACCTAATGCATGTCTTTGGAATGTGGGACGAACCCGGAGTAAACCCACGCAGACACAAGGAAGACAAGCAAACACCACACA
>JAJAGP010003791.1:0-64360 GCA_025084515.1 Ancistrus triradiatus | reverse complement strand
GGTAAATATCTCCTAGCAGCTACGACACCGCGTCCTCTGTGCAACCGCGGATCAGTCTGGGTTGCCAGATCCTCGCAATCCTCGCGTCAGTTCTCTCAGCGTTCTCTCAGCGTTCTCTCAGCGTTCTCTCAGCGTTCTCTCACACACCAATTATTTCACCCTTGTTCATTAGTACAAGAACGCTCGGAAATGCCGGGTGAAACAACGAGACCTCGCGAAGAACAATACGTCAGGCGTGCCCTTATAAAGATGGCCGCCACCCGGAAACTGTGCGGCCTAGTATTCGGGTGACGGCGCTCTCTGGTGGTGCGGCGTAGAATCCGCCGCTGGCGTGACAATCAGATTTTCATACAAGTCCTAAAAGTAGATAAAGAGATCCCAGTTAAACAAATGAGACAAAAATATTATACTTGGTCATTTATTTATTGAAGAAAATGATCTAATATTACATATTAGTGAGTGGCAAAAGTATGTGAACCTCTAGGGTTAGCTGTTAATTTGAAGCTGAAATTAGAGTCAGGTGTTTTCAATCAATGGGATGACAATCAGGCGTGAGTGGGCACCCTGTGTTATTTAAAGAACAGGGATCTATCAAAATCTACTCTTCAAAACACATGTTTGTGGAAGTGTACGAAAAAAAGGACATTTCTGAGCACCTAAGAAAAAGTGTTGTTGATCAGGCTGGAAAAAGTTACAAAACCATCTTTAAAGAGTTTGGACTCCACCAATCCACAGTCACACAGATTGTGTACAAATAGAGGAAGTTCAAGAACATTGTTACCCTCCCCAGGAGAGGTCGACGAACAAAGATCACTCCAAAAGCAAGGTGTGTAATAGTTGGCAAAGTCACAAAGGAACCCAGGGTAACTTCTAAGCAGCTGAAGGCCTCTCTCACATTGGCTAATGTTAATGTTCATGAGTCCACCATCAGAAGAACACTGAACAACAATGGTGTGCATGACTGGGTTGCAAGGAGAAAGCTACCGCTCTCCAATAAGAACATTGCTGCTCATCTGCAGTTTGCTAAAGATCACGTGGACAAGCCAGAAGGCTATTGGAAGAATGTTTTGTGGACGGATGAGACCAAAATGGAACTTTTTCGTTTAAAAGAAAACTGTTATGTTTGGAGAAATTAAAACACTGCATTCCAGCATAAGAACCTTATCCCATCTGTGAAACATGGTGGTGGTAGTATCATGGATTGGGCCTGTTTTTTTGCATCTGGTCCAGGATGGCTTGTCATCATTGATGGAACAATGTATTTTGGATTATATCAGAGAATTCTAAAGGAAAATGTCAGGACATCTGTCCATGAACTGAATCTCAAGAGAAGGTGGGTCATGCAGCAAGACAACGGCCCTAAGCACACAAGTCGTTCTACCAAAGAATGGTTAAAGAAGAATATAGTTAATGTTTTGGAATGGCCAAGTCGAAGGCCTGACCTTAATCCAATCAAAATGTTGTGGAAGGACCTGAAGCGAGCAGTTAATGTGAGGAAACCCACCAACATCCCAGAGTTGAAGCTGTGCTGTTTGGAGAAATGGGATAAAACTCCTCCATGCCAAAGTGTAGAACTGATCAACAGTTACAGGAAGCATTTAGGTGCAGTTATTGTTGCACAGGGGGGTCACACCAGATACTGAAAGCTAAGGTTCATATATTTTTGCCACTCACTACTATGTAATATTTGATCATTCATCTCAATAAATAAATGACCAAGCAGAATATTTTTGTCTCATTTGTTTAACTGAGTTCTCTTTATCTACTTTTAGTTTTACTTTTAGACATAAAATTTTAAAGGGTTCGCAAATTTACAAGCACCACTGTAATTGCATCTGCTATATATTTAAGTTTGGATTTCTTTGCAGGTTCAGGTTGACTGTGTGACCACCCACTGAAGCCTGTAACCTTCAAAATTAATACCACAAGTCCCGTTTGAATCCCTTAGTAATGCAAGGTGCTTAGCCCACGCACAATCTTCCTTCCACATGTCCAAGCACTTCAAATCCATTTTCCCAAACTCAAGACTGGACTTTATTGTTTGGATTCTAACTTCTTGTCTCATTTACTTCATAATAAGTGAATAACTTAGCAGCAAAGATTTAGGGATGCTTAGGGTTGATTCAAGGCTTGGGTTTATTGACCTACACTTCACAAAGGTGAAAAAAGAGTGTCTTTATTTATTCCCTTGACCTCTCCATGTGCCTTGAGGTGTTAAAATGATCATGGCACAAGATAATGGCTGCTCTGATCCCTCCAGCTTTGTGTCAGAGATACAAGGGTCTGGTGTAAGGGCCAGATGACTAAGTGTATCTGTTGGATAAATGCTGAGAGATGGAATTAGATTTTTATCTCTGGCTTGTAGATTTTGGAGTAGTGCAAGATCCCAATCTTTTTATTCCTGACTCTATTGCCACAGGATCTTATAAGGTACAAACTAACGACAGCTTCTAACTCAAGCTATAACTGGTGTCGAACCTAAAAAAAAATCCTTAAAGATCAGATAAGTACAAGAGTAAAGAATTTGTCCCTTATCAAATCTTTAACAGATCAGAGGCTAAAAACCAAGACTTAATGGTGTTCAGTCATTTACAGTGGTGCTTGAAAGTTTGTGAACCCTTTAGAATTTTCTATATTTCTGCTTAAATATGACCTAAAATATCAACAGATTTTCACACTAGTCCTAAAAGTAGACAAAGAGAACCCAGTTAAACAAATGAGACAAAAATATTACACTTGGTCATTTATTTATTGAGAAAAATGATCCGATATTACATATTAGTGAGTGGCAAAAGTATGTGAACCTTTGCTTTCAGTGTCTACTGTGACCCCACCCTCCATGCAGCAATAATTGCAACTAAACATTTCCTGTAACTGTTGATCAGTCCTGCACACCGGCTTGGAGAAATTTTTGTCAGGGCTTGCCCTGGCTTGCTCCGTATTGTTTTGCCCATTCTTTTTGCCACCGTTTGGTCTTTGTGTTCATTGTTTTTGTTTTTGCAGCCTTCACGCTCCTCCGCCCTGCCTTGATTTACGCACCAGTTTCTCATTCGGCTCATCATCTTGCCTCCATAAAGCCTCACTCCACGCCACCTGGTATCATGTTTCTTATTCTCTTGTTGAGATTCATGTCACGTTGAATAAATTATAGTTTGCCTTGTGTGTTTTCGCTACTGCTAGCCTAGCCTAGCCTAGCCTCCTGCTCTGCTTTTGCAAAAGTTAGCTTAGCTCATAGCCTTGACACGGCTACGTGTCTGTTTGTTAGTCTAGCTTAGCCTTCGGCTCTAGCCTCTTGCTACCGTTAGCTTAGCTCTTAGCCTTATTATGACTACGTTTATGCTTTTGTTTGGCTCTCATGCCAAGTTTTTGTTCTCTCGCTTAGTGATTCGTTTTTCTCCTCTCACTACAATCAAGACCTGCTTGCCTCAAGACCTCATGGGCCCCAGAACTATCGGACAAGTCAACCTTGCCGCCGCCGCACTAGTTTGGTTCTCCACGTCGCAAATCGCGCCAACCTCCTGGACTGTTGCAGTTATTCGGACCTTCCTTTTTGCATTCAATAACTGCACTACACCTCCTCACATTACCTTTAATAAATTCTTTTCATTTTACGTATGTTTTTCTGTTTTCTGGGTTGCATCTTGGGCTCCACCTTTAAACTTATCTGATGATTATTTGATTCCCCATAACAGAACGATCTGGCAGTCGCCAAAACAGACGACCCCAGGTTGGGAACCATGCTGATTCAGCACCAGGAAGCATGGCTGGCTCAGCCTGACCAACTTAACCAAGTTATTTCATTTCCTTCCCAGGGCTCTGTACCATCTGCGCCGAGCCAGTCCACTTCCCCCACTGATGGCAAGCCAGACCCTGCACCTCCTCTGGATGCCACCCACCTGGAGCCCTATGTTGAGGAATTGGACTAATGCCGGGCCATCCTTCTGCAGAGCGACCTGGTTTTTGGGGTTCGACCGATGGCTTTCGCCACCCATTCCTTCAAAATCATGTACATTATTGGCCTTTTGCATGGCAGGACCTTAATGTGGGCTGAGGCTACACTCTTTTGAGTTAGCCTCGTATGACAACCTCCATCGGTTCAGGGCAGTGTTCGACTACCCAAGCCATAGAGTGGCAGCATCGTGGCACCTCATCGGTCTCCGCCAGGGTTCATGCACAGTGGCCAAATGTGCGGTCGAATTCTGGGCGTTGGCTGCCAGTGGAATGGCCCCGCGTTAAGCAAAAATTTCACACTGAGTTATCCAAGTGACTGAAGGATGAGCTGGCAGCTTGTGATGAACCCCCAACCTGGAAACCATGGTGGCTCTGGGTGTCCGCCTGGATTGGCACTATCACAAACGCCGGTTGGAAAAGGGCCAGCACCCGGTCCAGACGCCTCCGTATCCTCGCACCAGGTCCTCTGCCCTTGATATGCCCTCCCTTTGGGCACCATCACCCCCACCTCAGAGGATCCCAAGTGCAACTGGGGAGGATGAAGCTGCCACAGCTGTAGTGGTCCCACCGAGCGGAGGAGTGATTATGCTTCTACAGCGGGGGTTTTGGTCATGCTGTCGCCGCCTGCCCGAAGCACCCAAAAGGGGAGGCTTGTTGGTAGAACCGTTGGTCCTGATGAGCACCACAACCAGTCCTCCACAGTCCAGTCCAAGTTCCAGAACCTCCTGCCTCTTCCTGCTGGCCAAGCTCCTCCTTCCGGGGGTACACGGGAATTTGAGGCCCTTGTCGACTCCGGGACTGAGGACAAACTCATGGATCTCGCCTTCGCCAAATAGTTGGGTGTCCAAATGGAGACGCTGGAGGTCCCGAGTAGGGCTTACAATCTGGACAGCAAGGTTCTTGCCAACATCACACATCGGACCCTCCCCATCTCCTTGACTCTGTTGGTTATCCACTAGAAGGCCAATTCCTTCTCCTTCGTGCAGTCACCCAAGATACCCCTTGTTCTGCAATTCCCCTGGTTGGCCCTCCATGACCCCACCATCAGCTGGAGCCAAGGTAGGATCCTGGGGTGAGCAATGCCACCAGAGCTGCCTGTGCTCGGTGGTCCCACCCACCAGGACACCCTTTGGCACCTCTTATCGACTTGTCCAGGATTCCCAGACATTACCAGACCTCAGAAAGGTTTTTAGTAAGGATAGAGACAAGAGTTTACCTCCCCATCATCCATACGTCTGCTTTATTGAACTCCTCCCTGGGGCTTCTCTGCCTTATAGTCGGCTCTACACTTTGTCACGCACCGAGAGAAAAACCATAGAGGAATATATCTCCGAGTGACTTGCTACTGGCCTATTCAGCCCTCCTCCTCCACCCTCGGAGCCATTTTTTTTCATTGTAAGGAGGATGGCTCCATTCGCCCATGCATTGATTTTCGTGGTTTGAACTCTATCACCTCTGCCCCAGTTCTGATTCAGCCTAATCAGCCTAATCAAGCAGTTTGTTGTGAAGGTAAATGCATCGGACATCGAAGCTTCACCCCTGTGCCTTCTTCACCAGGCACCTCACCACGACTGAGGCTAACTACAACACTGGCAATCGGGAGCTCCTCGCCGTGAAGCTGGCCCTCAAGGAATGGATACACTGGTTGGAGGGGACCAACCAACCATTCATCGTGTGGACTGACCACTAGAACCACTCGTACATACAGAGAGCCAAGGGGTCGAACTCCCGCCAGGCCAGATGGGCCCTGTTCTTTTCCCGATTTAATTTTTCACTCACATATCACCCTGGCTCCAAGAACATCAAGCCGGATGCCCTCTCTCACCAATAAATTGAATAAATTATATTTCGCCTTTTGTGTTTTTTCGCTACTGCTAGCCTAGTTAGCCTAGATTCCTGCTCTCCCTTTGCAACAGTTAGCTTAGCTCATAGCCTTGACAGGGCTATGTGTCTGTTTGTTAGCCTAGCTTAGCCTTCGGCTTTAGCCTCTTGCTACCGTTAGCTTAGCTTTTAGCCTTATTATGGCTACGTTTATGCTTTTGTTTGGCTCTAATGCCAGGTTTTTGTTCTCTCACTTAGTGATATGTTTTTCTCCTCTCACTACAGTCAAGACCTGCTTGCCTCAAGACCTCATGAACCCCAGAACTTTCGAACTCTTGCAATTATTCAGACCTTTCTTTTCGCATTCATTCACCACACTACACCTCTTCTCATTATCTTTTAAGAAATTCCTTTTGTTTTACATAGGTTTGTTTGTGTTTCTGGGTTACATCTTGGGCTCCACCTTTAAACTTACCCATCTTTGATTCCCCATTAACAATTTTAGTCCATTCCTTCGTACAGAACAGCTTCAACTCTGGGATGTTGGTGGGTTTACTCACATTAACTGCTCGCTTCAGGTCCTTCCACACCATTTCGATTGGATTAAGGTCAGGACTTTGACTTGGCCATTCCAAAACATTAACTTTATTCTTCTTCAACCATTCTTTGGTAGAATGACTTGTGTGCTTAGGGTTGTTGTCTTGCTGCATGACACACCTTCTCTTGAGATTCAGTTCATGGACAGATGTCCTTGCAACTCTGCCATGCACACCATTGTTGTTCAGTGCTCTTCTTATGATAGACTCATGAACATTAACATTATAGAGGCCTTCAGTTGCTTAGAAGTTATCCTGTCCTTTCTGACCTCGCAAACTATTACACGCCTTGCTCTTGGAGTGATCTTTGTTCGTCGACCACTCCTGGGGAGGGTAACAATGGTCTTGAATTTCCTCCATTTGTACACAATCTGTCTGACTGTAGAATGGTGGAGTCTAAACTCTTTAGAGATGATTTTGTAACCTTTTCCAGCCTGATGAGCATCAACAACTCTTTTTCTGAGGTCCTCAGAAATCTCCTTTGTTCATGCCATGATACACATCCACAAACATGTGTTTTGAAGAGCAGACTTTGATAGATCCTTGTTCTTTAAATAAAACACCTGGCTCTAATTTCACCTTCAAATTAACTGCTAGTTGTAGAGGTTCACATACTTTTGCCACTCACTAATATGTAATATTGGGTCATTTTCCTCAATAAACAAATGACCAAGTATAATATTTTTGTCTCATTTGTTTAAGTGGGTTTTCTTTATCTACCTTTAGGACTTGTGTGAAAATCTGATGATGTTTTAGGTCATATTTATGCAGAAATATAGAAAATTCTAAAGGGTTCACAAATTTCGAGCACCATTGTACATGCTCTTTGAATGTGTGGGTTTCTTGCTTTGTCTTTATGACCTACTGCCGCTAAGCCTGGAACTTGTCTCTGGTTTGCCTGTTCTGTCATACCCTTGGCTCCGTAGCTGGATGTGCCAGCCGGGGCTGTCCAATTGGGCTGCCGGGCTTGGCAGTTCATTGTCAGAGAGTTTTGTAATGATCAGGGACACTGGGTTGTTGTCTTCTTGTCTCAGATTTATTGGTTGCTGGGGAGATGGCTTGCTGATGTTTTTTGGGGTAACCAATTAGTACATATTGCAGGTAAAACTGCTGCAGACACCAGTCATAATTTCTGGCCAGTCTGGTCCTCTTCAATACCAGCCATGTTTCTAACATATATAAGGGACAGGACTTCCCTCAGCCTGGCAGAAGATCACCCATGGAGTGACTGGGGTCTCCATGCCTGTGGACTCCTGCCAGATTGTACAGGCTTCACAGTCGATGTGATTGGCTAAGATGTAGGTAAGTGCAGACAGGTGATGTTTTTCTTTGTATTATGCATGCTGTTAATAAAGTTATTTTATAATTCTTATGTCATTGTTAGTGTGATTTCTATTGCACCTTGTACTCATTACAGGCCAGAATTTTTGTAATACATAAATTTAAAAGAAGCATACATAATACTTAACACTGTGTTGAAAGACGTGTAGCATTTCATATGCAATGCTGTTTACTGGCCAGTAGAGTTGAAAACTCCTGTATAAACTCACACTGTAATGTATTGGGGATTTTAATATTGCTGACAGGACTATGCCACTCAAGTCTTCATTTTGTTTTTCTTCAGCCATTCACAGGTGGACTTGCTGGTGTGTTTTGGATCATTGTCCTGCTGCAGAACCCAAGTTCACTTCAGCTTGAGGTCACAATGGCCAGACATTCTCTTTCAGACTTTTTTGGTAGACAGCAGAATTCATAGTTCCATTTATCACAGCAAGTCTTCCAGGTCCTGAAGCAGCAAAACAGACCATCACACTACCACCATCATATTTTACTGTTGATATAATATTCTTTTTCTGAAATGCAGTGTTACTTTTATGCCAGATGTCATAACAATAATAATAATAATAATAATAATACATTACATTTGTATAACACCCAAGGTCGTTTCACATTGACAGTACAAACTATACAGATGAAGTAGAAGATAAATTAAAATGCTGAGTAAAAAGATAGATTTTAAGATGAGTTTTAAATTGAGAGAGAGGTTGTAGAGCATAGAGAAAGAGGGAGTGAGTTCCAGAGCAGGGGAGCAGACACACTAAAAGCTCTGTCTCCCATTGTGGAGAGCCTAAACCTGCGGTTGACCAATAAACTGGAATCAGATGACTGAAAAGAGCGGGGGGAATGTAGTTATCAAGTAGACCAGACATATAGGCAGGGCTTAAGCCATAAAGTGATTTAAATGTAAGCAAAAGTATTTTGTATTGGATGTGTCGATGTATGGGAAATCAGTGAAGTCGCTCAAGCACAAGAGTGATGTGTTCACTTTTCCTTATGGATGTTAGAATCCTAGCTGCAGCATTTTGAATAAGCTGTAATGGGTGGAGAGTTTTGATGGAAGGCCATAAAGGAGAGAGTTACAGTATTCAAGCCGAGAGACCACAAAGGCCTGGATGAGTGCCTCAGCGGCCTTCGGGGATAGCAACGGATATTGCGTAAATAGAAAAAGGCCGACTTTGAGAGAGAGTGTATGTGAAGCTCAAAGGATAGAAGAGGATCAAACAGGACACCAAGATTATGAGCAGAGGCAGAAGGAAGGACCGAAGCATCACCAATCAGAAGAACAGGGTTAGAAAGAGATGATAGAGCTGATTTTGTGCCAGTACAGAGGAGTTCCGTTTTATGGGTATTTAAGAGAAGATTTGAATGAAGCCAGGAATGTAGATCATTGAGACACCTAGTGAGACAGATGGGGGGAAAGGAATCAGATGGCTTAAGACTGACATAGACTTGAGTGTAATCGGCATAGCAATGAAATTGCAGGCCATAGTGGTGGAAAATGTCACCAAGGAGAAAGATGTAGATGATGAATTATAGAGGCCCGAGTACTGAACCCTGGGGAACACCCTGACGGATGGAGTCAGATACATGGCTCCCCATACAAACAATTTGGCACCTATCAGTTAAATAAGATGTGAACCAGGATAGTACTGAGCCAGAAAATCAAATGTTAGAAAGTCTAGACAGAAGTAAGTTGTGGTTTATAGTGTCAAAAGCAGCAGTAAAATCAAGTAAAAGAAGTATAGAGATGTGACCTTTATCGGCAGCAAGAAGAAGGTCATTAAGAACATATAAGAGAGCGGTCCCTGTACTGTGTTGGGGACGAAAACCGGATTGATAAGTTTCAAAAACATGGTTTGTGGACAAAAAGTCAAGGAGCTGAGAGGCTACGACTCTTTTAACAACCTTGGAGATGAAAGGGAGATTTAAGATGGGACAGAAGTTACCAAGAATAGAACTATCAATGTCGGGCTTTGTAACAGCAACTAGCTTCCACGAGAAAGGAACACATCTAGTCGATGGCGAAAGTTTGACAAGATGACAGATAGGCTCAGATACGGAAGATGCACAGGACTGTAGGAGAGAGGTGGGAACTGGGTCAAGTGTTAGGTAGTCGACCTAGAATTAGCAGTGATTTTAGAGATGAGCATTGAATCGACAGAAGAGAAGGTGGCAAGAGTACCAGATGCAGATACAGACGTGAGAAAAGGAGGTTAAAATGTTGGAGCATCCTGTAGATCCCAGTAAATGTTTGAAACCTTGTCACTAATAAATTTAGAAAGAAAGTACACAAATCAGGTGAGGCAGTGGTAGAGTCACGAGGGGTACAAAGAAGCTTTTTGGCTATGGAAAAAAGGCATTTGGGATTCTGACCAGCTTTCTTAAATACCTCAGTGTAGTAGGAGGAGTGCGTCTTATTTAGCACTTCCTTATAATTAGATACATGTTCAGTAAATGGCAGAAAATGAACATGTAACCCGGAATTCTTGTAACGCCGCTCTAAGTGCCGGCCCATAACCTTTAAGGTATGAAGCTCGGGGGAGAACCATGGGGAGGTATGGGTGGAAGGCACAGATCTAGTTTTGACTGGTGCAAGTCAAGTCAGAATTATTTATATAGCACTTTTTACAATGGAGCATTGTCTCAAAGCAACTTTCCAATTTTAGATTATCTCCTAATATCTACGTCCAATCCCAAATTGAGCAAGCCTAGGGCGACAGTGGTAAGGAAAAACTCCCTCAGCGTTAAGAGGAAGAAACCTTGGGAGGACCAAGACTCAAAAAGGGACCTAACCTCCTTGGGCAGCATAGATGATAAATTGAGAATGAAACTAATTTATCTAAACTAATAAGTCTCAAATAAAATATATAAATTTCAAATAAAATGTAAAATATACACTTCGACACTAAGTAGTCCTATACACAGAGTTACTCCAAGATCCTGAGTCTAAGCAGGAAAGTCCTTGTAAAACTCTAACAGTTCAGTCAGATAATGTGGGGCCAGGCCATGTAGAGCTTTATATGTTATAAGAAGTATTTTGTAATCAATGCGGAATTTAACTGGTAACCAGTGTAGTGATGATAGAACAGGAGGGATATGATCAAGTCAAGTCAGGTCAAGTCAGATTTATTTATATAGTGCTTTTTACAATGGAGCATTGTCTCAAAGCAACTTTACAAGTTTAGATTATCTCCTAATAACTACGTCCAATCCCAAACTGAGCAAGCCTAGGGCGACAGTGGCAAGGAAAAACTCCCGAGTTATAGGAAGAAACCTTAGGAGGGACCAAGACTCAAAAAGGGACCCAACCTCCTTGGGCGGCGTAGATGATAAATCTAAGAGTGAAACTAAAGTCATGGAGTCAAAGTTCGAATAAAATGTGAAGTATGCACATTGACATTAAGTGGTCCAGGTATGATGGGGCTGGAGCTGATGACGGAAGCAGCTTGACTGGAGCTACAGCAGATGAACATCATGTGTGGGGCGCAGTGTCTATTAACAATCACTGATGCCATGTCAATCACTGATGCCAAGTGTAGCATGAGACCCCGGCAGCATTAGCTATAGCAGCATAGCTAGAAAGAGGAGAAAGAACTGGTAGGTAACACAGCCAAGAGGGATCACATGAGACATTGGCAACCCCACGGGAGGCAGAAGACAGAAACCCAACGTCTCTGATCACCATAAGACTCTTTGACTATGAACCCCCAGCTCTGCCCTTATTCTAAGGCAAGGATGCATGAGTCAAGATCACGAGGACCGAAGCCCAGTTCAGCCAGACCGCCCACTCGACACTCCCGGCTAACGGACAAGGCAGGCAGGCTAGACATGACTCCAGACTCCGGCCCCAGTGACCCTAGCCATGCATCTTGGTCTAAATCTAGTCAAAAGCCTGTGTAAATAGGTATGTCTTTAGCCTAGACTTAAAACTTTGGAGAGTGTCTGAATCTCGAACGAAAGTGGGAGATCAAATTTTCTAGTTCAAGTTAGCACTCGAGCAGCTGCATTCTGAACTAACTGAAGTTTATTAATAGATTTTCTAGAGTATCCAGTAAGAAAAGCGTTACAGTAATCCAACTGTGAGGTTATAAACGCAAGAACCAGTTTCTCCGCATCACTAAAAGAGAGGATATTTCTAAGTTAACAATATTATGTAAGTGAAAGATAACAATTCGAGCGATGTTGCTAATGTGTGCATCAAAGGAGAGATCTGAATCAAATATGACACCTAGGTTTTTTACAGATAGACTGGGCAATACTGAACAGCCATCTAGATTTAGGATAGTTGTAGCCAATCTGTGTCTCACAGCCTTGGGTCCCACTAATAAAACCTCAGTTTTGTCTGAGTTAAGTAAGAGAAAATTAAATTACATCCACCACTTGATTTCCTTTATACAATCCTCAATTTTGTTGATTGTAAGGCTGCCATTTGGTTTGGCGATATGTACAGCTGTGTGTCATATGCAGTGGAAACTAATGCCATGTTTACGAATAACTGAGCTTAGTGGCAGCATGTACAGAGAGAATAAAAACGGGCCAAGCACTGACCCCTGAAGCACACCATACTTCACTTTTGAGAGCTTAGAGCGTAGATTATTTGAACAAACTGGTACCGGTCAGTCAAGTAGGATTTAAACCAAGAAAGCACCAATCCCTTAATACCTACAATATTGTTAGGGTTCGCCCTGGTATCGCTCCGTTTTTTCCTCGTCTCGTTATTTCTCCACACTCCCTTACCTGCTTTGTTTTCGTTCAGTGCGGCATGTATGTGTGTGTGTGCTTGCACTCGGACCATGCGGTCCTTTCCGTTCGTTCGCCCGGCTTTCTGGACCCGACCCGAGATCTCCCCAGCACACTCACCGACACTCGTCTTCTCACTATTAAGTATTGTAATAAACCCTTTTTTTACGTCATGTTGTTGTCAGCCTGTCTTTTGATCTGCATTATGGTTTCTCAGTAAAATTACCTGTGGGATCCTAGATCCCACATAACAGCATATTCTGGCCAATATGGAACCCGCGGATCAAAAGACAGCTGCCCCACTCCCAGTTGGGATGGCTTTAGATCGACAGCACGTTTGGCTTCAGCAACATGACAAATTGCTGAATTCTCTTCTGGAGTCCAACCGTCTATTAAACCAGCAAGTCGGTGCGCTTAACACTAAACTTAACCGTCTTCTTCTTAGTTTTCCTCAGGTCACCCCGCTTGCTGCCGGGAGCCAGACACCTTCAGCCACCAGCAGTGCCCAAGACACCTCTCCCCCTCTGACTGGGACCCTCTGTCAATGGTCTGTCTCTGACTATGCTGTGGAGTTCTGGTCGTTGGCTGCGGATTCCGGTTGGAATGAGCCCACCTTGCGGGAGGCGTTCCGATTGGGGCTATCCGAACGCCTCAAGGACGAGTTAGTGGTCTGTGATGATCCCTCTGACCTGCAGGCCTTGGTTGACCTAACCATTCGTCTGGACCGGTGCGCTCATGCACGCAGGGTAGAAAGGGCCTCGCGTCCAGTCCAGGCGTCCTCCTCCTCTCGCACCAGACCCGCTGCAGAGGATCCTCCCTGATTGGGGCCTCTTCGCCCCGACTATTGCGACAAACCCGAGCCCATGCAATTGGGGCATGCCCGTCTGACCTCCGTCTAACCAAACGTTCTCGGCGCAGGAGGGAGGGCCTCTGCCTCTACTGTGGCCAGCCGGGCCATTCGGTCGACTCCTGCGCGGCCAAAAGACGCCGCTCGTCAGTAAGTCTGGGGGTCCTGGCGAGCACTGACTTCAACTCCCCCGGTCGGAAAGGCTTCTTCATTCACCCGGCCCTGCATCTCCCAGGAGCCTCACATGCCGTTCAGGCCCTCGTCAACTCGGGGGCGGAAGAAAATCTGGCTCGGCATTGAGATGGAAGCCTTGGAGACCCCAGCGTGGGTGTATGCCTTGGATGGCAGACTGTTTGGCCAGGATCACCCACCGCCTGCACCCTACTCCCCTTGTGTTATCCGGCAACCATCATGAAACGATCTCCTTCGCCGTCATCAGGTCCCCACAGACACCACTGGTCCTCGACCTCCCATGGCTGGTCCTCCATTGCCCCATACTCGACTGGAAGGAGAAGAAGGTCTCCGGATGGAGCAACTATTGCCATCAGAACTGCCTGCTTTCGGCTCCTCCGGCCTACAAGGCTTCCCTACATACTTCTTAGCCCGAGGATTCCACTGACCTCTCCCGAGTGCCCAGGCAGTACCACGACCTTCGGTCGGTGTTCAATAAGGATCAGGCTAAGTCGCTTCCTCCACACAGGCCTTACGACTGTGCTATTGACCTGCTCCCGGGAGCCCCTCTACCCTCTAGTCGCCTGTATCAGCTCTCCCAGGAGGAGAGGGAGGCCATGGAGGCCTATATTGCGGAGACCCTCAATGCCGGCCTTATCCAACCCTCCTCATCTCCTCTGGGAGACGGGTTTTTCTTCATCACTAAGAAAGATGGCTCCCTCCGGCCGTGCATTGACCACAGGGGGCTCAACAGCATCTCAAACTGGAATCGCTACCCTCTCCCACTGCTTAATTCTGCCTTCGACCTCCTCCAGGGGGCAGTCATGTTCTCCAAGCTGGATCTCAGGAATGCCTATCACCTGGTGCGCATTCGGGAGGGTGACGAATGGAAAACCGCGTTCAACACTCCACTGGGGCACTTCGAATACCAAGTGATGCCCTTTGGCCTCTCCAATGCCCCCGTGGTCTTCCAGGCCCTGGTAAATGACGTGCTTCGGGACTTCCTCAGCAGATTCGTGTTCGTCTATCTGGATGATATCCTCATCTTCTCTCCCTCGATGGACGAACACGAGAAGCACGTCAGACAGGTGCTGAGCAGGCTGCTGGAGAACAAGCTCATCATCAAGGCTGAGAAGTGTGAGTTCCATGTGGACTCGGTGTCCTTCCTTGGATTCATCATTCAGAGGGGGAGCATCAAGGCTGACCCGGCCAAGGTCCGCGCTATCGCAGAGTGGCCCACACCCCCAGGGTGGAAGGATCTTCAGGGGTTCCTTGGGTTCACCAACTTTTACCGCCGCTTCATACGGGATTACAGCAAGGTGGCGGCCCCACTCACTCAACTCACCTCCACCAAGACTGCCTTCCTATGGACCATCGAGGCCAATGAAGCATTCCTCTGGTTGAAGAAACTCTTCACCAGGGCCCCGGTCCTCGTCCAGCCAGACCCCAAATGGCAGTTCATTGTGGAGGTGGACGCCTCGGACACCGGCGTGGGGGCCGTCCTGTCTCAACATGTGGCTCCGGACAACCTTCTACACCCCTGTGCCTTCTTTTCCCGACGTCTTTCTCCCGCTGAACGAAATTATGACGTCGGCAACCGGGAACTGTTGGCAGTCAAGTTGGCCCTCGAGGAGTGGAGTTACTGACTTGAGGGGGCTGAGCAGCCCTTTATCGTCTGGACTGACCACCGGAAACTGGAGTACATCCGGTCGGCCAAACGCCTCAATTCTCGGCAAGCCAGGTGGGCCCTCTTCTTCGGCAGATTTAATTTCTCCCTGACTTACCACCCAGGGTCCCGTAACATCAAACCTGACACTCTATCTCGCCAGTTCGCCTCCGAGGGCCTCGAACAGGCCGAAGAGACCATCCTGCCTACCGACTGCCTGGCCGGTCATCTCACCTGGGAGATTCAGCAGACAATCCGCAAGGCACAGCAGGCCGAGCCCGACCCTGGGGGTGGACCCACTAACCGTCTCTTCGTGCCCTCCTCGGCCCGGACAGCGGCCCTACAATGGGCCCACGACTCCCGTTTTGCTGGCCTCCCGGGCTATCATCGGACCCTGAAGCTCCTCCAATGGCATTTTTGGTGGCCCTCTATGGATGCACAGGCCCGGGAGTTCGTGGCCGCCTGCCCCACCTGCAACCGCAACAAGGCCTCTCACCAGCCCCCTGCAGGCCTGCTTCAACCTCTTCCCACAGCTGGCAGGCCCTGTTCTCACATCGCCGCCGAGTTTGTCATCGGACTACCCTCCTCCGAAGGTAACTCTGTCATCCTAACAGTCGTAGATTGCTTCTCAAAGGCAGTTTGGCTCATCTCTCTACCAAAGCTCCCCACAGCCTCGGAACTGGCTAGGATTCTCTTCGATCAGGTATTCAAGATCCACGGCATCCCAGACGACATAGTTTCAGACAGAGAACCTCAATTCATATCCCAGGTGTGGAGGGCCTTCTGTAAGGCCCTGGGGGCCAAGGTGAGTCTCTCTTCCGGGTTTCACCCGGAATCCAACGGTCAGGCCAAGAGGGCGAATCAGGAGATCGAGGCCACTCTGCGCTGCCTATCGGCCAAGGACCCTTCACGGTGGAGCACGCAGTTAGCCTTGTCTGAATACACACACAATACCCTGGTCAACTCCGCTATGGGTCTCTCCCCTTTCGAAGCGTCACTGGGTTACTGCCCACCACTCTTCCCTGACAAAGAGGTCGACATCGCGGTGCCCTCTGTTGCCCGTCATCTGCGCCGTTGCCGCCGCACCTGGAGGGTTACCTGGGCAGCCCTTCTCATGGCTCGTAGCAGGGCCGAACGCTCAGCCAACCGCCGCCGCAGGACGGCTCCCATCGTCCGCCCTGGTCAACGTGTTTGGCTCTCGGCACGCAACATTCCCCTGCGTGTCGAGTCCAGGAAGCCTCGCTTTATCGGCCCTTTCCCCTTCCCCGTTGAAAAGGTAATTAACCCTTCTTCAGTTCGTCTCAGTTTGCCTAGATCTATGCGCATTCACCCCGCATTTCACATTTCGCAGATCAAACCGGTGTCTTCCTCGGGCTTTAATGCTATCGCTAGTCGTTAGCATTAGCATTAGCCCTAGCTGTAGCCTCTGCTACTTATAGCTCTATTACTCATAGAATACCTCCTCAGCTCTCGCGCTGTTTTTGTGTTTGCACGCTAACCCTACTCTGTTTTTCTGGCTCCCGCGCCGTTGTTTATTTTTGTTTTCTGAGGGAATTGACTGCCAGCTCTCTCTCTCTCTCCAGCCTCTGGTTCCCAGCTGGAAGCAAGACCTCCACTGCCGCCGCACTCGGACCATGCGGTCCTTTCCGTTCGTTCGCCCGGCTTCCTGGACCCGACGCGAGATCTCCCCAGCACACTCACCGACACTCGTCTTCTCACTATTAAGTATTGTAATAAACCCTTTTATTTTATGTCACGTCGTTGTCAGCCTGTCTTTTGATCTGCATTTTGGGTTCTCAGTAAAATTACCTGTGAGATCCTAGATCCCACATAACAAGTATTTTCTGGTCTGTTTAGTGAAACATTGTGATCGATAGTGTCAAATGCTGGACTTAAATCTAACAGAACAAGGAAAGAAACACATCCTGCTGTATTTTGTAATAGTAAATATATGAAAAAACGTGCTGACTCAGCAGTACTCTGAACATAACTTAACTTTACTCAGCCGACTTTCTTCTTCTCACCCCTCACAGTTCCCTCTACCCGGTACACACTGACATCTACTGGCAGGAATAATTATACGACACAACATATTTCCTTTTTTTGTAGAAAAAACACATTACTTGTTACTTTAAAGCTGTTAATAACTTTAGCACATATCTGGCACATGTATTTAACATTTGAAAGCTATGAAAAACTACACCCTTGAACTTGGTACTCATGCATTGACAGTAATGAACTGAAATAAGCATTTACATAAACATTTGTACACATTAACAACATGTCACTTTTCTTTTACATTACATTACCAGCAATTCACCTTCATAGCATTAGTTACCCATATCCTCATTTCTTAAATTAAAGAACATAATCCTTAGTCCAGAATGGAGCATGGCGAACTCTACATCGTCCGTTTGTTGAGTGGAAGGAAGCAAAGCTCCAGCTGCTTGAGTACCTTGGGGAAGGTAATCATCCACATGGAAAGTCAATGTTGGTGGATCAACAGTGGACAAAGGTGTAGGAGCAAGATGAGCAGCATTCCACACTTTCCTATTCGACAACAGATAAGTAGTTGTACCACGTTGCGCAACCACTTTCTATGGCTGACTGAATTTCGGAAGTCCTTTGTTGACAGTCAAGGAACCCACTTGAATCTCAGGTGAAGAAGCAGCACGCCGTTTGTCTGTATACGCTTTTGCCTTAGTTTGTTTCCTTCGAACAATGAGCCCCCATGACCTTCGAGCCTTTGGAGGAACCACAGTAGGCAGATCTCGGACATGAAGTGTTGTGTGGATTGAACGACCATGAAGCAGTTCAGCAGGTGAACAGTTAGTAATAGCATGTGGCGTCACTTTGTAGGCGTGCAGAAAGTCAGTGACAAAAGGCTTCCAGGGCTTTCCTTCAATGTTGGCAGTTTGAAGGCAGTCCTTGAGAACCTGATTAAATCGTTCTATTTCCCCATTTGCTTGATGATAGTACACAGAACTTCGGCAATGCTTAATATCCCAAAATGTTCAAACTCTGCAGAAACAAATTGTGGACCGTTGTCTGTAACAGTCTCACGTGGATTTCCTTCACGACTGAACACAGTAGACAGAAAGGCAGTGATGGTGGAAGAGTTGACCACAGATGCAAATGCCGTCTCTGGCCATCTACTTTAATAGTCAATAAGTGTCACAGCATAGCGGCAATCATGAGCAGCATGGTGAAAAGGACCCACAATGTCAATTGCCACTTTATCCCAAGCCGCCGACGGAGTAGGTACTGGTTGGAGCAAAGCAGCATGACATATGGCAGTCTTATCATGTTGCAGGCATGTAAGTCAAGTCAAGTCAAGTCAGATCTATTTATATAGCGCTTTTTACAATGGAGCATTGTCTCAAAGCAACATTACAAGTTTAGATTATCTTCTAATAACTACGTCCAATCCCAAATTGAGCAAGCCTAGGGCGACAGTGGCAAGGAAAAACTCCCTGAGTGTTATAGGAAGAAACCTTGGGAGGACCAAGACTCAAAAAGGGACCCAACCTCCTTGGCGGCGTAGATGATAAATCTAAGAATGAAACTAAAGTCACGGAGTCATAGTTCAAATAAAATGTGAAATATGCACATCGGCATTAAGTGGTCTGGGTATGATGGGGCTGGAGCTGATGACGGAAGCAGCTTGAGTGAAGCTGCAGCGGATGAACATCATGTGTGGGGCAGGAACTGGTACCGGAACACAGCTCGGAGAGAAAACAGAAAATGTAATTAGTTATTGATTAAGAGCACAGTGTCTATTAACAATCACTGATTCCTTGTGTAGCATGAGACCCCGGCAGCATTAGCTAAACAGTCAGCAGTATAGTTTTCTGTACAAGGCTTGTAAGCAATGTCATAATTGAAGCACAGCAAGCGTGTAGACCATCTAGCAATTCTCATTCCGGCTCTCCCTAGACTTTTTGTAGACAGCAAGGTCGTTAGAGAACTATGGTCCATTTGTAGAGTGAACTGCCAACCCCAGAGATAGGTGCGCCATTTCTCTGCAGCCCAAACACATGCCAAGGCCTCTTTCTCGGTAGCAGAGTATTTCCTTTCACACTCGGACGGCGTCCTCAGAGCAAAGGCAACTGTTCTTTCAGTGTCCCCATGCCATTGTGTAAGCACAGCACCTAAACCATAATCTGAGGCATCAGTAGTGACAGCAGTTGGGCAGGAGGGATCAAACAAAGTGTTTAACATGGTTGAAATTAGTATTTGCATCATCCGTCCAGGAAAATCCAGTAGACTTTCACAGTAAAGCACGGAGAGGTTCTACCAAAGTGGCATAGTTAGGAATAAATTTGGAGTACCATCCGGTCATCCAAGGAAGGAACACAATGTATGTCCATCCCGTGGCGGTGGAGCTTGAGTCACAGCAATCACATGTTCTGGATCTGGTCGCAGACCTGCAGCTGAAATAACATGGCCCAAAAAAGGAAGCTCTGCTTTCCTGAAAGAGCATTTGTCCTTGTTAAGTATAAGACCACTGTCCTGCTGGCATTGTAAAACAGCAGTTGAGTCTCCTGTCATGCGTCTCAGGCATGTCAACATAAACAATAATGTCATCCAGGACACCATCCAGACTGGACAGGATCTGTGACATCATTCTTTGGAAAGCACTAGGAGCTGAGGCGAAACCATATGGAACCCTAGTAAAACGAAACAGTCCGTCATGTGTGAAAAAGGCCGTCAGGTTCTTACTATCCTCGTGCAAAGGTACTTGGTGGTACACATTCTGCAAATTAATAGTTGAAAACACAGCTGAACCTCTAAGCTCAGCAAACACTTCTTCAATATGTGGTAAAGGATGGCTATCAATCACAACAGCCTTATTTGGTTCTCTCAGATCAACACACAGTCTATTTCCTCCAGACGTCTTATGAATGATCACTATGGGTGAAACCCATTCAGAGTAGTCCACTTTTTCAATTATACCTTCCGATTCCAGTCTTTTTAACTCATGTGACACTGCATCACACACAGCAAATGGCAGTTGTCGCAGCTTTTGTTGCACAGGTAACACATCTGGGTAACACAATTTTACTTTGTGTACAAATCCTGCAGCTACACAGGCATCAGTAAGATTAACATCCAGAGGACCTACTGGTAGAAGTCCTAACACATCCATTCTGTATTTCAAGTTGCAAAGCAGTGAAAAGATCCATACCAAGAATCGGAGTACCCTGCTGTACGATGTAATAGTCCAACTGTGTACAGCGAGCATGACACGACACCTGAAGGGCAATACATCCCAGGACAGGAATCTGTTTCTTCATGTAAGTCATCAGTCAAACTTTTGGTGTAGTGAGAGGCATGGAAGAAAAGTGTTGGTGGTAAATGTGCTTCGGAAGAATTGAAACAGCAGAACCGATATCCACAAGTAAGTCAATTTTAGTTGACTGTCTACCATCAGCACTCAGAATGACATTACAGGTTAGAGGCTTTCCTTATTCCATAATAATTGTAATACTCAGGACAGTAAGGTCAGGTACAGTCACCTCTTGAACATTATATGTATTTACTGAACCTCGACAAACCCTTGCAAACTGACCAATTTTTGCGCATTTTTTTACATTATGCTTCTTTTGCTGGGCATTTTGGGTAGTTTGCTAAGTGCGAGGTTGAACGACAACAGTAACATCTTAACCTGTGCGGTTTGTCGAGAACCAGGAGGCCTAGATTACTTATTCGTAGCATAAGTCTGATGATTTCTACGAGTCTTGGTAGGTCCATGATAGGGCTGCAACTAACGATTATTTTAATAATCGATTAATCGGTCGATTATTTTTATGATGAATCGATGAATCGTGTAATCGTGTTTCATGTCTTTATTCAGAAATACAACATTAAATAACAGCAAATAAGTGCTTACAACAAATGAATAATAATAAATTAAATTTATTAATAAATTAAAATAACAAATTAAATAATAAAGAAAAATAAGTGCATCTCTGATGCAAACACTACATATCACTCATTCATGCTTTTTCTTTAGGAACTTTGCATTGCAAGCGAAAAATGTTATCATGTCAACATGCTCCTGGCTAAAGCTGGCTCTCTTTTTAGAGACTATATTTCCTCCTGCAAAAGATAAACGCTCAGACAGTGTTGAAGCACCAGGAATGCATAAATAGGACTTGGCTAGTGTGACCAATATAGGATATCTGTCTCTTAACTCCATAACTGCCATTATCCAGCTAACCAGCATCAGCCGTGTTATTACGGTTCGCATAGTACGAGTGCGGCGTTACATTTTCTCACTTCAAAACGGAACAAACTCGGGATATTGTTGTGACTTGCGCTGTTGCTGAGCTCCGATCATCCTCATCTGTGACTCCAACAGGTTTTCTAGTGATGTGTCGGTCGCGACCGATCCGGCTCTAAGAGCCGGCTCTTTGAGATGAACGACAGGAGCCGGTTCCTGATTGTGAGCCGGTTTATATATTTTTTAATTTATTGCACATTCCGACACATTGCTGCTTATTGCACTTCTTGTTAGATGCTAAACTACATGTCGTTGCGTTGTACTTGTACACGTGTAATGACAAGAAAGATGACAATAAAGTTGAATCTAATGTAATTAATCTAATATATATATATATAATTAATCTATATATATATATATATATAATCCCCTCTAAAACAGGTCAGATCATAACAGAAAGGAGAAGCAGGATCAACCCCTCAAAGATGAGATCCTTAGGGTTTTTTTATGCCCAATCTTTATTAAAAAACTGTTAACCTGCATGTTGCTTTTTCTTTTTTTTTATTTTTATTTAGATTTTGTTGAGAGATGTTTGGTTGACGATGTCTTGTTTCCCTGTATATAGTTGCAAATTTACAAATAATACACATAGTCAGAGACCTGAGACCAGATTGGACCTGTAATTGAGATGAGTCTTCGTTTTTGTATTTTATTTTACTGTGTTCCATTGAGTATATACATAAAAACCATTTTAATAATAACAAACATAGGATATTATGTGTTTTTACATTAGTAATTCATTTTACACATAATTTGGTAATAAATTAGGCTAAAAAAAATCTAAAGAGCCACTTGGTAGCCGAAAGAGCCGGCTATTTTTAGTGAGCCGAGCCAAAAGAACCGGCTCTCTGAAAAGAGCCTAAATTCCCATCACTGATGTTTTCGTTTCGTTTCGAGGGCTGTATCAGCACCGGTCAGATCACTTTTGCAAATCTTGCATGTTATACATGTTCCTACACTTTTGAGGACTTAAGCCAAACTTTCTTCTCTGCGTCGGTCATAATTTATTTAATTCTTAACACTAACTTATTTTGAAGATTCCGCGTTCGCGCCGGCTCCGCCTCGCTCCGTTCAATCGCTCATATTGTTTTTTCCAGCGTGAAGTGCCTCAAGTAACGTAAGCGGATATGATAAGGCGGGGGACACATAAATCATGTGACACAACGAATCGATAATGAAATTTGTTGTCGACACTTTTAATAATCAATTATTATCGATTTTATCGATTCGTTGTTGCAGCCCTAGTCCATGAGCATGGACATTTACAGCCTTGACCGCGACATCAGTAGTGCATGTCATTGCTTTAGCTTTAGTGACTGCAGACTCAATTTGTTCAGCAATAGTGATAGTTTTTTGCAAAATAAGATCAGTTTCCAGAAGCAAACGCTCACGAATGCGAGGGTTGCATGTGTTCTCAACAATCTGATCCCGAATCATGACATCAGCAAGTGCACCAAATTCACAGTTCACAAGAAGATCATGTAGCGCAAGTACAAAATGTACAACCGACTCACCTGTCCTCTGAGCATGTTGGCGGAATTTATTACATTCAGCAACCACGTTAATTTTCGGCACAAAGAGCGCCTTCAGTGCAGTTAAAGCAGCCTCGTAAGTATCATTCTCCACTTCCAAAGTGTAAAATATACGTTGACCTTCAGTACCTAAGCAGTGGATCAGCAGAGCATGTTTTCTCTTATCCGTAACGTTGTCCGGACAGTTAGCCAGAATGTAGTTATGGAGCATGCGAATCCAGAAACTGAATGCCATTGCAGGCTCACCTGGGCATTTCAGAAATGCAGGTGGTGGTTAAAGTCCGAGTAAATCCCATCCTCATCGCCAATATGTTGTATTTTGTAATAGTAAATGTATGAAATAACCCGGTATACACTGACATCTACTGGTTGGAGTAATAAATACGACACAACACATCCATTATCTGAGGACATTAATAAATCATTTAGTACCTTAAATAATGCTGTTTCAGTACTTTGATGGGGCCTGAAGACTGAAATGTTTCATAAATACCATTCCGAGGTAACTGCACAGCTGCTGATAGATAGATTACGGTAGATTTGAAATTTGTCTATAATTAGATATCACACAAGGGTCAAGAGTGGCTTTTTTAATCAGTGGTTTAATAACAGCACACTTAAAGGATTTGGGCACATAACCAAAGGTAAGGGATGAATTTAAAATATCTAACAGTGGCTCTATAATACTAGGTATTATTAATTGTGTAGGAATTGGATCTACTAAACATGTTGATGACTTAGACGAGCTGATCAGTGCAAATAGTTCAGTATTAGTAATTGGGGTAAAAGTCTTGATTTACAGCTAACTAAACAGATGTCTTCACTAATGCTGCATCTTGAAGGTTGCTGAATAGTTTGGTGATGTGATGAGCTTCGAGTTTTATGCGTAAGGTTTTCTATGTTTTCATTAAAGAAAGTCATGAAATCATTGCTGAAAAAAGTACACAGAACACGAGTATCACTTTCTGTAGGGTTTTCTGTTATATTGGAGACTCTATTAAAAAGAAATTTAGGATTATTCTTATGTTTCTCCATGACTGAGGAAAAATATGCAGCTTTAGCTTTAGTGAGGGCATGCTTATACTCTGCCATGCTAACCCTCCAAGCAATCTTAATTACCTCCAATTTACTATGTAGCCACTTGCGCTCTAGGCGCCATGTTCTTTGCTTTAAGGTACAGGTGTGGTCATTATACCATGGTGCTAGCCTTTTTTCCCTAATCCGTTAGACCCTAGCAGGAGCAATCATATCCAGTGTTGAGCGAAACACACTTTCTAATTGGTCATTTACACACTCAAGATTGGGCTCCATAGGTTTATTAAATTTGCAAGTGTATCAAGGATTTCTGCTAACGTTCTGTTATAGAATAACACCCCTTCATCTAGAGAAGAAAGAGAATTGATACATGAAAAGTTGAATGAGTCAAGCAGAGCAATAAAGGAAGGTGGACTTACAGCAGAAACATTACGATAAGAAAGTAGGACTTTAGACCAGGGCTTAGGAACAGGAAAATAGACACAGCATGAAATGAATAAATGATCCGATAGTGCAGTACAATGACCCGAGACATTACTAACAACTGGAAAGAGTTGGAAAGTCAACGTGTTGAGGTAAATCAAAACAGTTTAGGAGTGACAGAAAGTCTAATGTTGTGGAAGCTCCAGAGTTCAGATGGATGTTGAGATCCCCGAGCATAATCAGGGAGGAGGAAGAGGAACTAGTGCAAGTGAGTACCTCACCAAGTTCTGACAGAAAGTCAAAGATGGAGGACTTGGGAGGATGATAAATTAGTAGTATGGAGATTGGACATGTGCAAACAACCTTCAAAGCCAGAAGTTCAAAGGACAACACCTCATGAACATTGCATAGAGTCAAATTAACGGCAGAATTAAATAGAACAGCTAGACCCCCACCCCGACCCAAACATTGGGGGACAGGATAAGTATTTAAATCCAGGTTGGGTATCAGCATTCAAATGGAAAAAAATCACCAGACACTTGCCAAGTCTCAGTCAAAAAACATGCGTCAAGATGGTGTTGACCAATGAAGTCCTGGAGGAATGAAGCTTTATATGTGAGTGATCGACAGTTGATCAGGCCAATGTTGAGATGACAGCATGAGTAAGATGGGAGAGTGTATGATGGAGTGCTGGTCTGATGCACCACCTGCAGAAAGCTGAAGTCCACTGGTGTTCTATATGGGCATCTTCTGGATCCCACAGCTTCTTGCAATCCCAATAGAGCAACACAGCCAGTAGATCGATGGATCCCGACGATGTGAAGAACGCAGACCGCAGAGATCATCAGAGGAGAAAAGAAGTTGCAGACTGGGGTGGTGGTCAGCTGCACCAGTAGTTGCTACCATGGCAGTATGCAGTTAAAAAAGTAAACAAAAAACAATACCGATGTGAGATACATCCTGACTGCAAGCCACCAATAGTGGTGCTGAAGTGCCCCGCAAAGAGTAGATGGTAATAGTTAGTGAAGAATAGCAATAGCGATCACGATACGAAGCCACGTTAGCCAACTTGCAACCAAGCACCAGCCAGACAATCAGACAGCAACTTCAGTAGCCAAAGAAAACTGACAGCAAACAGTGAAATGAGCAAAATAAATTTACTCACCTCCCAGTCGGGCCTACCTCGGGCTAGGTAGTATGAAGAGGGCTCGTAGACAAACGTAAAGCAATTAACCCGCAAGCCAAGCCGGCTAGAGCTCTATGCACAGTGCTACCGGGAGTGCAGCAACAAACAAATACACCGCAATCAAAGTCACAAAAGCGATAAATCCCATTTAAGGTCACAGCTGGTGAATCATAGGTAGACTATAGAAAAGGAATAAGCAGGAAAAAATAAGAAAAGTCCAGTGAGAAGCGGCAATGTGTACAACACGGTCAACGTACTCCCAACTGGAACCGGAAGTGATGTAATGTGACATTTACCTTCCAAATTTAGTTCAACTTTAGTATTGTCAGTCCACAGAATGTTTTCCCAAAAGTCTTGGGGATCATAAAGATGTGTTCTGGAAAAATTAAGACGAGCTTCAATGTTTTTTTTGCTCAGCAGTGGTATTCGTCTTGGAACTCCGACATGCAGGCCATTTTTGCCCAGTTTCTTTCTTATGGTGGAGGCATGAACAATAACCTTAACTGAGGCAAGTGAGGCCTGCAGTTCTTTGGATGATGTTGTGGGGTCTTTTATGACCTTTTATGACTCGTTGCTGTGCTCTTGGGCTAATATTGGTCAGCCGGCCACTCCTAGGAAGGTTCACCACTGTTCCATGTCTTCGCTATATATATATATATATATATATATATATATATATATATATATATATATATATAGGACCTGCCTGACAAAGTGAAGTACACCAAAAGATTCTTAAAAGCTACACATCATGCCGAAGATCCAAAGAAATTCAGGAACAATGAGAAAGAAAGTAATTGAGAAATTGAGATCTATCAGTTTAGAAAGGGTTATAAAGCCATTTCTAAAGCTTTGGGACTCCAGCAAACCACAGCGAGAACCATTATCCACAAATGCCGAAGACATGGAACAGTGGTGAACCTTCCCAGGAGTGGCCGGCTGACCAATATTAGCCCAAGAGCGCAGCGACGACTCATCCAAGAGGTCACAAAAGACCCCACAACCACATCCAAAGAACTGCAGGCCTCACTTGCCTCAGTTAAGGTCAGTGTTCATGCCTCCACCATAAGAAAGAGACTCGGCAAAAATGGCCTGCATGGCAGAGTTCCAAGATGAAAACCACTGCTGAGCAAAAAGAACATTAAAGCTCATCTCAGTTTTTCCAGAACACATCTTGATGATCCCCAAGACTTTTGGGAAAACATTATGTGGATGACGAGACAAAAGCTGAACTCTTTGGAAGGTGTTTGTTCTATTACATCTGGTGTAAAAGTAACACAGTATTTCAGAAAAAGAACATTATACTAACAGTACAATATGGTGGTGGTAGTGTGATGGTCAGGGGCTGTTTTGCAGCTTCAGGACCTGGATAAATGGAACTATGCTGTCTGGAATTCTGCTGTCTACCAAAAAAGGAGGAGAATGAAGGACAATGTCCAGCCATCTGTTCGTGACCTCATGCTGAAACGAACTTGGGTTCTGCAAAACGACAATGATCCAAAACACACCAGCAAGTCCACCTCTGAATGGCTGAAGAAAAACAAAATGAAGACTTGAGTGGTCTAGTCATAGTCCTGACCTGAATCCTATTGAGATGCTGTGGCATAACCTTAAAAAGGACGTTCATGCTTGAAAACCCCCCAATTTGACTGAATTAAATATCCCACAAATCACAACTAAGATCAGAATCTATCTTTCTAGCTAAGTAAATAAAACCATTAGATAAGAATACAAATAAGTTTTGTATTTCATGCTTTAATGTAGTATGATTTACTTAAATGATCACATAAGTGTTATTATTAACTTAATGCAGATCACCAATAGAAACAAATAGATTAGTATTGAGAGCATCACACTGATTACAACATTTATCTGTTAACAAACAAAAATGTCATTACTCTTAAGAACTGCAGAAACTGATAAACTAAAGACACACATGCATTGTCTGAACAGCTAAAGTTAACTCTGCTTCAGCAGAAGAATAAACTATGAACTTCCATTCTCTTTCTGATGAAGACTAAAAACAGGCATCGGACTTTGTCTTGTGCATTTTCTTTCTTTTCTTTTTTATGATGTGTACTTTCAGTGAGTGGAAAATGTGAGTTTAAGTTTAATACAAGAATTCATTGAACTGATGTTTTCTGTAAAACCCCAAAACCACGTTTCTTGCTTTTGTATACTCTTTGAATTACATTATCAGCTTTTTTTATACATCTTACTAACATTCAACTGTAGATGTACTATCCATTTTAACACACTTTTATTTTACATAGAGACAATTAATAGGGTCTTTAACATCTACTGATATTCATACAGTAACATTCTCAGAAAAAGTAATCAAAGCAGTTGTACAAGGAATATTACTATCACAGGTAACATTATCTGAGCCTTTATACCCTTCTCCAGCTCCAGGTTCCATTGTTCAGGGCTTTGTGAGCCAGGTGTCAGCATTGTCCCACACCGGACGATCACGAATCATGACCACTGCCCACCACAACTATTAAATATATGATCATTATATTAGTCTACATTTTCCATTTATATTCTCACAGAACTCATCGCACAAAATCACTACATCCTTACATATCCCATTCTCATTTTCACTTCTTAGTTATCATTAATCTATCAATCTTTATAAACATAAATGTTATGTTACATGCTTTCAGTTTGCTTTTGTAATTACGGTACCCCCTACAGGCCACTTCCATAATCCTCGTTATTATATTACCATTTTTCTCATTAGTTGTAAAATCACATGGTTGTTGGTCACATGTTTATATTCAGTTTATTTCTTCCTAAAACAAGCTAGAGAGCTGTATGGGTGAAGTCCTCTTGTTCATCTAGTTCCATCTGCTTGTGTTAACCTTGGAGAATCTTTGTACGTAGATCAGTTCATCTAGGTCTTTGGATATTATTTCTGCTTATGTTTAATAGTAACCAAAGTTATTTTTTGTACACTATTTCAGTTTCACACTACTACAGCAACATACTGTATAGAAACACTGGGTCTTCATTAAACGGACATGCTAGGAAGACTTTACTTGGTGTTCCTTCTTTACTGAGGTTTCCTGGTGTTACTCTATTCAAGTTTGCTAAGAGTGTTTAGCTATCTGGTGACGTGTGCCTCGCTACGCACTCGGGTGCCAGAATAATAAAACTCATAATAGTATATGTTAATACTCATATACTTACCTGATTCTTTTTCATTTTTTATAATCTTATTCAACATTATACATTTATATTACTCTTTTTAATTTATCAACGGGGAGGGGAGTCTGAATAGCCTATCCGACTGCTCACCTGTAAGTGGATTTTTCCCCCACTTGTCTGCATCTCTATTTGGGCTTATCTAATTAGGCCCTTCCAGATACAAGTATCCATATATTCACATCTATTATTAGGTCTACTTCGGGTCAGCGTAGTCAAGGTTATTTGTAATACAAATCACATCATACATTAGTGCAATGACCGATCTCAACTCGTTTTGCCACCTTATTCCTCTCTGTTGATGTTCGTCCATATTGGAGTGTGTCTCACTGGAATCTGTGGTATCACAAATATTGCCATCCCATGACAGCACAATGGGTTCTCTCTCCCTTTTTTGATATGCACATTTTGTAAGTACTGACAATGCCCAAATAACACACATCAGATCTCACACAATCACTGGCAGGTTGTAAGGCCCAAACATACACAAATAACACTATATACACAACCACGTCTCTTCTTTCGTATCCTGCCGACAAACGGCAATTTATGTATTACCCAGCCAGCAATCCTGGCCTGTAATGAGTGAAGGATGCAATAGAAATCACACAATGACATAAGAATAACAGAATAGCTTTATTTACAGCATGGATAATACATATAAAAACTTCACATATTTGCACTTACCTACATCCTAGCCAACCACATCGACTGGGAGGGCCATAAAGTCTGGCAGAGCGTCCACAGGCAGTCATACACACTCCATGGGTGAGCTTCAGCCAGACCAGGGGAAATCCCATCCTTTATAGATTTTAGAAACTTGACTAGTACTGGGAGGACCAGTCTGGCCAGATACGCCCACCAGTTAAAACTGAATAGAGTAGCCAAGGATAAACATTAATAACAGGAAACTGGAACTTTGCTTTTAAAAAACAAAAATACAATAAAAAAGATAAATAAGAATCTCCCAAAAGAACACAGTCAATATAATGAATCAATATTGCAAGAACACAAGTGATCTGGATAAGGGCATCTGCTAAATCCTGTAAATGTAAATGTAAATGATCTGTGTGTACTTGTGCTCCATGTCACACACAGTTTGTATCACAACATTTCTATTACACTCTGTGGCTAACACATCTAAATTTAAGTGTACAGCAAACACCCTTATCCAGTGACTTACAACTGATAAAATATTAGCAAATACAACTGTTACAATCCAAGCAATTGAGGGACACAACAGTAGCAATTTAGCAAATGTGGGTTTTCAACCCTGGACCTTCTTCTCCATAGGCCAGTACCTTATTTGCTAGGCTACCACAGTCGACACTGCTGTTCAAACTTTTATAATTGAAAGTATGAGGTCTAATTCTATTCAGACTTAGTTATGTCAGCACAGTAAGGCAAAGTAAAGTACAAATGTAAAACTAAAAACAGAAAAAAGGGAATTCAAATTAAATGTAGTTACTTTGATTGTGGAACCTTCCAACTCACGCATGCACTGCAAAAGCTAATCAAGACAGTTAATGGTCTGGATTCAGTTCCTTTCAATTATGTAGGAGGCTTTTCATTACAGCTTACCAAACAAACTAAAATGATTACACACAGTACAGTGAAGTGTAAATGATGGCTTTTGTAAATTATATTTCAAATCATCTGAGTTCAGCAAATTTGTAAGAATTCTACCTGAAACTACAAATCAGCCATTGATCATCAATCAGTGTGAATATAATAATACAGAGTTATTTAATCTAACAGTAATTTCTAACTAGCTTCTGTCTTGTTAGAGCATGTAATCATATAGTCCTTATCCTTACAAAAAAAAGAAAAGTTACAGTAAGGGTATAGACTATTGTGTAAAATACAATTTCAACAACGATACCAGTCATCCTTTCAACTCTATCCTGATATGATAGGCACTAGGCAGCATGTGAGACACAGTTCCACACTTCTGCTTGCATACAGCGCAAATAGTTTGAGAAAATCATACAGGTGCCAGAACAATATGATTTTCCCTCTAAATACTCCTGAGCAGCAGTAAAGGGTAATTCTACATGGATCTGAGGTGCACAGGTGTTGCTTCCACCATGACCAGACAACGTCATGTCCCATTAAATATGAGTCTGAGATGTTGACTGGCTTGTTATCAACATTTGTATTTATAAAAAGTCCTCAAAATACATCAACATGAGGCAGTATACTTTAGAAATGTTTTAAATTGTACTACTGCTTCTGATAGGATGTCAGTTCCAAGTGTGTATAGCTGACAATTAGTTTTGTGACAGTGAGATGAATCTGTTTGGCACAAAAAAAAAAATCCATGAAAATAATAGATATAACCGATAATAAATAGAACTGTGCCGAGGGCGACAGCTGATCCTGTGGCTGTGCCGAGAGCGACAGCTTTGCCAGAGACCACGTGTTCTTCAGAGGCCTTGCCAGAGGCCACGTGTTCTTCAGAGGCCTTGCCAGAGACTGCATGTTCTTCAGAGGCCTTGCCAGAGGCCACGTGTTCTTCAGAGGCCTTGCCAGAGGCCGCGTGTTCTTCAGAGGCCTTGACAGAGGCCGCGTGTTCTTCAGAGGCCTTGCCAGAGGCCATCAGCTCCAGAGAGGCCCTTCCAGAGGCCGTCAGCTCCAGAGAGGCCCTTCCAGAGGCCGTCAGCTCCAGAGAGGCCCTTCCAGAGGCCGTCAGATCCAGAGAGGCCCTTCCAAAGGTCGTCAGCTCCAGACAGGCCCTTTCAGAGGCTGTCAGCTCCAGACAGGCCCTTCCAGAGGCCGTCAGCTCCAGAGAGGCGTTTCCAGAGGCCGTCAGCTCCGAGTCCGACAATGGGACTCATGAACCTGAGTCTGACAAGGAGACTCCAAAACCTGAGTCTGACCCAGTCGGCGACGCCCACTCGCCAGCATCCAGTCGGCGACCCCGCTCGCCAGCATCCAGTCGGCGACCCCGCTCGCCAGCATCCAGTCGGCGACCCCGCTCGCCAGCATCCAGTCGGCGACCCCGCTCGCCAGCATCCCGTCGGCGTCCCCGCACGCCAGCATCCTGTCGGCGTCCCCGCACGCCAGCATCCCGTCGGCGACTCCGCATGCCAGCATCCCGTCGGCGACTCCGCTCGCCAGCCGCCCAACTAGCTCCGTCTTGGACTCCTTGGGGGGGGGGCTCTGTCACGCTCCACGGCATTACGGACTGCCTCAGCTGTTCCGCGGACCTATCCGGAAGCCCCACAGCGATCGGACTCATTATTGAACTCACCTTGCGTTCGCAAGAGACACTACTCGCGGTTTATTCTTCCTCATATGGGTATCGGTTCCGCTCTTGCCCTCCGCGCTCGTCCGCTATTCTCCTGTCTGTCTGCTATGGGTATCGGTTCCGTCCGTACCCTTCGAGCTCCTCCGTTATTGCCTCGTCTGTCATGTATTGCTGCTTTAGTTATTTCCGTCTTGGTTTTGTTTTCTCACCCGTTTTCCGGCATCGGCTTAGTTTATGTTACTACCCGTTTTCAGTCCCTACCTGTTTTCGTTTCGTGCCTGTTTTCCGGCTTCGGCCTAGTTTTTGTTAATACCCGTTTTCGGTCTGCACCTGTTTTACGTTCCGCACCCGTATTCCGGCTCTGCCTGTTTTCTGTTCGCTGTGTTTCCTTTTTGTTTTATCTTATTATTAAATCATCGTTTCTAGAACCTGCGTGCGTCTCGCCTGTCCGTTCCCCTCCCAGCGTTACATTATGTGTGACTAACTTTATTTCATTTTTAAATATACATCCATTCCTGCATTCCTGCAAAAGTGTTGTTTTTCATAAATAGGGCATGTAATCAAGGGTGCAGTTTAATCTTGAGAAGGGGGCAAAAGAAATACAATTACAGTATCCAGTTTTTAAGGGGGTCTAAGGCCACTCTTCTCCCACGAAGAGGAATTTAAAAATTCAACTCTAAATTCAACTGTAAAATTAGATTTTATTATGAGTATTTGTATGAAATTGAGGGGGAAATTTGCGAGCAGATTTTGTGTTGGATCTTCAGTATTCTCCAATAGAACAGAGTTCCCAGGCTCAGGCAGTAATACTTATATGAAGAACCTTTGTATGATGAACCTGGAAAATTTCATTTGCATTGAAAGGTTCTCTTTCATCTTTTCGTGTTTCTGTATAATGCTGTCAATCATTTTTATAAGACAATACCACTTCAGCAGAGTCTCCTTATAGCTTTTCTTCTCTAACCTTACCAACGAGTCTACTGTCTGTCAAATGGATTAGTCTGAATCCAGCAACATTCCAGTGTATTTAAAACATTAAGTTATCAAGAATAATAAGCACTACTTTATTGTACTGTTATGTTTCTACTTTCCATATTATTTTGGTTTTTATATCGAGCTTACTGCTTTTGCTTATGGAGTACACATACTGTTATTTGCTTCATGTATTGTGCATCATTATTGCTTTGTGATGTTTAAAATAAATGACATGGCCCAGGATTTTCTGGTTCATATTCCAGTATGTTAACCACTAGGCCACCGCAATCCAACAACAGCCAATCCTGTTTTATTACAAACATTGATAGACTGCCTTGTTTGTTAGTGTCAACTAAGAGCTGCAACAGCTGGCGCAATCCCAAACTTATTTTTATTGGATGTATATTGCACTAAGTAGGTAACCATTAACTCAGAGTGAATGTAGTGCACCTATGTAGGGAGCAGGAAGTTGTTTGAGGTAGAGCCTTATGTCCACATTATTTCTGTGTTTAATCATATTCTTGAAAAACCTTGAACGCTATTAAAAATGGCCGTAATAGTGATTTTTCAGTTTTCATTGGGTAGTTGGGTGGGCAATGGCCATAAAGCATTTAACACTTTGTAATGTTGCCATTACTTCTCAAAACACTTAACAGATATCTTGGCACTCAAGTGGCACCATTCTTCCTGATAACATATTTTAAGGTGTTCAACAGTTGTTGTGCCTTTTTTGTTTCAAAATTCTCCACAAGGGCACTGACACAACCCCATACCATGACAGACCCTGGCTTTTGGACTTTTGGACATTGCTGATAACAGTCTGTCAGTCAGTTTGTATCACTAATACAAAGTGTAGCATGGGACAGCAGCACTAACTATAACAGCACTCACTATAGCAAGGTTACACAGCCAAGAGGGATCACATGAGACATTGGCAACCCAATTCCAAGCAGTCAATAAACATGAGTGATCACACTTGAGAGGCAAGAAGACAACAACCCGACATCCAAGATCACCACAGAAGTATAGTGCCAAATGCTGCACTTAAAGCTAATAGAAGAAGAAAAGAAACAAATCCATTATCTGAGGATATTAATAAAGTAAGCACTCTAATTATTGCTGTTTCGGTACTATGATGTGACCTAAATCCTGATTA
Source organism: Ancistrus triradiatus (assembly GCA_025084515.1). Lineage (NCBI taxonomy): Eukaryota > Metazoa > Chordata > Actinopteri > Siluriformes > Loricariidae > Ancistrus > Ancistrus triradiatus. The sequence goes on along the minus strand of JAJAGP010003791.1, from coordinate 30,177 downwards.
TCAAGGAGGCTTGAGTGCACAGACCTGATCATGATGCCCACTCCAGTCAATCAAGGACTTACAACTTTACACCTCCTGGGATTTGTAATTTTCTGTTGGAAGTTTTTTTAAGACTAGTTGCAGTGTTCTTCTTGCTACACTCATTATAACCATGCTACTACCTTTCACCCTGCCACATTGGATACTGCCACTTTCTCAATTGGATACTGTCACTCGCTGTCTCATGTGCTTGTGTTTTGATCCATCACTGGTACCTGAAACACTAGTTATACTTTCCCTGAGAGTGTTGTGTAAGACTCCATACATGGTGTGAGAACATAGCCGTTTATGCACTTCCACTGTTGCAATATTCTTCGAATTTTGAGTCCAGTACCTATATCTCATAGATTTATCAGAAAAGTGCATGCAGAAGAGTGCCTGTTCTGCAAGAGCACCTTTAAAATTGTGATGTGTGGCGTGTAAGGTGAGCATGTACTTACAAAAAATTTGGCCTGTTTATGTCAATAAACTTGACCTTAAGCTTGACTCCTTGTGCTCTTCTCTGCTCCATTATCCATGTTGTTAGACTGTGCAGTGACATTTATTGTGGTTAAGTGGGCTGCTGTTACACAGTAATGAGCAAAGCATACAAGAAAGTGTCATTTACTACCCTCAACAATAATGTTCCCTGTAAGGTCTTTAGTGGTCTCTGTAATACATAGAACGTAAGGAATAGTGATTAAGGGACCATTTTAGACAGAGCCTCTAGTGATGGGTGCCTCACAGGGTCACTGAAAATGTCATTAACACAATTAAAATAATTATCAACATTAAGTGTTATTAAGGAGTTTATTTTGTCCCTAGTAATATCACAATCATTAATCTTTTGCAATATCTGCTTCCAGTCTAATGTTTGTGTGAACACAATTATAATCCCTTCATGCAGACTGCAGCTGAATTGAATCTTGACAGCATTGTTAAAGTGTAATATATTTCAGAAGTCTTGTTCAATTGCCAGTATGAACCAAATGAACACTCGCAGTGAATAACACATGGGCATCCTTAATAGTACGAAGGTTTTCTGCATGTGTTTGAATGTTTCTGTTGTTCCATTGTGTTGCTCCAGTTCCAAAAACAAGCATGAGGGTTATGTTGATTTTTTTTTTTTACATGAACATCATTAGTTGGAGCATGATTAACAAAACTGAAGTGCTTTGTGCTTGCTCTTTAAGGCTCAGTAGATTAAATGGTGATTTTCTTTTATGTTTCATTTGCATATCAACTTTGTCTCATATACAGTATTGTGCAAAGGTCTTAGGCATTCTATATTTTTCAATTTAAATTCTGTTAATTCTTTTTTTTTAGTGGTCACTGTATTTTGTAGTACTACAATTATAGACTGTAGTCCATCATCTGTAGTCTGTATGTTTCTCTACATACTACATACACAGGACCACCACAGATCAGGGACTATTTGGATACACATCACAATTCTCAGCACTGCAATGACACTGATGTGGTGGTGGTGTGTTAGTGTGTTTTTAGCTGGTATGATTGGATCAGATACAGTAGTGCTGGAGTTTTAAAACACTGTTCAATCACTGTCAACTTTATTAGAGACATTCACTTTATTACTCCACATTGTAGAGTAAAGTCAGGAAAACATTTCATCTGTTGTTGCACAGTTTGTGTTAGTCATTGCTGGCTGTAACGCGTTGGCGTGGTTACATATTATTCGTTTATTGCTGGCGCGCATTGCTGGGGGTGTTGTATTCAAGTTCCGGTTTTTCCCCGGTCACGTCGCGGGAGCACTGTTTCATTATTTTGATGAACTCGGTCGCGTTCATGCCTTGTTTATATAATCGTCTATGTTATGCTATGCTATGCTACGCTAGCGCTTTGGACGTTCATGCCATGGCATGCCATGCCACGCCATGCCATGCCACGGCAAGTAATCCGGTGGGATTAATTTTTGCTTCTGTTTTGTTTTTGAGAACTGTTGGGACCTTGTTTTACCTGTGTTTGTACTTAAGCCATGAACCGTTAGCCTAGCCATGGCTAACGGTTGCTTTTTCTGGGTTTTCTTTTCGGCTGCTAAGCCAGGTTTTATTTCTCTGTGTTCTTATTTTGCATTTATTGTTTCAGTTCTCATGCCAGGTTTTGTTTAGTTATATTTGGAATTTTTAGGTTGTGTTTTGCTGGGTTTATTTTGTTACTTATTTCATTTGTACTGTTCATTTAATAAAATGTTTTATTTTTTGTCCAACCGGGACCTGTGACTCCGTCTGGCTTTGTCCACGCCCCCGTAACAGAATGCTCCTGCCCAAAAGAGCAGACGGCAGATCCCAGTCTTCCCCATGACCGATGCTCCAAGGGTCGCCGGGGAACTCATGCTGGTACCAGGACCAGGCAAGGCCAGGCCATGTCTCCCCCGGAGACAATCCAGAGGACCTTTCTCACTCCGGGGACCCTCCAGGACACGTCCCCTCCCATCGATGACGTCTCCAGGGCAGAGTCCCTCACTGAGGATGCTCTGCATGCCGCAGCACTTGCCAGGAAACACCTACGCACCGCGAGGAGCGATCCAAGGGTCACGCTGCCATCCTGGAGGATGTCGTTCGCCCCAAGCCGCCAACCCAGGTAACCTTGCAAATGACTACCATTTCCGTGGGCAGCTGTAAGTTTTCCTTCTCGTCTCTGTGGGAATACATGCCGCTTAACTCAGTTAATGAGCCGCTAGTTGCTTTATTTTCACCCGTTAGCCCCATTTCCGAGTTGTTGGCACTTCTTAGCTCGGATATTGAGCCGCTAGCTGTCCTGTCCCCACCGGTTAGCCCCATTAACGAGTTGTTCTTGCTGGGTAGCTCTGTTATTGAGCCTCTAGCCATCTCGTCCCCGCTGGTTAGCCCCGTTTCTGAGTCGGTCTCTCCTTGTAGCTTGGTTAATGAGCTGCTAGCCGCCTTGTTCTCGCTGGTTAGCCCCGTTTCCAAGTCGTTGGCATCGCTTAGCCCAGTTGTTGAGCCGCTAGCCATCTTGTTCCCGTCGTTTAGCCCCATTTCCGAGTCTTTTGTGCTTTGTAGTTTGATAAATTAGCCGCTAACCGCCATGTCCATGCCGTTTAGCCCCGCTTCTGAGCTGACAGCTACTCGGAGCTTGGTTGATGAGCCGCTAACTGCATGGTTCTCTCCGCTTAGCCCCACTTCCGAATCGATAGCCACTCTTAGCTTGGTCCTTGGGCCGCTAACTACCGTGTCCACGCCGCTTAGTTCAGCTTCTGAGCCATTAGCTATGCTGCGCTCAGTTGTTGAGCCGCCAACCACCCCGTTCATGCCGCTTAGCCCCGCTCCCGAGCCATTAGTGACATCTTGCTCGCTTGTTGAGTGTACTAGCCTTGCGTTGGTGCTCCTCTGGCCCGTTATCCCAGCAGTTGAGCTGGTCATGCCTTGTAGCCCCTCGTTTGAGGCTCTACCATCTAGTCACGCACCTTCAGAGTCCCTCAGTTCCTTGTCAGGGCCTTCAGAGCCCCTTAGTCCCATGTCAGGGCCGTCAGAGCCCCTCAGTCCCGTGTTAGGGCCGTCAGAGCCCCTCAGTCCCTTGTCAGGGCCTTCAGAGCCCTGCAGTCCCTTGTCAGGGGGACCCTTGCCTTTCTGGGGGACGTCAAGTCTCCAGAGGCCGTCCCGGGGGCCGTCAAGTCTTCAGAGGCCGTCCCAAAGGAAGTCAAGTCATCAGAGCGGCCGTCCCAGGGGCCGTCAAGTCTCCAGATGCTGTCCCAGAGGCCGTCGAGTCTCCAGAGATCTTCCTGGAGGCCGTCAAGTCCAGCGAGGCCATACGGGAGGCCGTCAAGTCAAGAGAGGCCGTACAGAAGGCCGTCAAGTCCAGGGAGGCCGTTAAGCCAAAGAAGGTCTTCCTGATGGCCGTCAAGTACCCTGAAGCCTTGCAGAAAGCTGTCACAACTCCAGAGGCATCTCAGGAGGCCGTCATGTCTCAAGAGGCTTCCCTGAAGGTCGTCACATCTCCAGAGGCCTTCCAGAGAGCCGTCAAGTCTGCTGAGACCCTCCAGAGGGCCGGTCAGTCTCCAGAAGCTGTTCAGGAGGCCGTCCTGTCCTGCCAGACCTTTCTGGAGACCGCCTGTTCCAGAGGGGGCCTGGCAGAGGTTGCATGTTTTAGAGGGGGACTGCCAGGGGTCCCGTGTTCCAGAGGGGGCCTTCCTGAGGTCCCGCGTTCCAGGGGGACCGTGCCAGAGGTCCCGCGTTCCAGAGGGGGCCTGCCAGGGCTCCGTCCGGTCTCCTGCCACCCACCCGGGTTCGGTGCTTGCAACCAGAGAGGAAACCACCGGATGTGCCTCCGCACCCCTGGGGGGGGGTTTGGGAATCTGTGGATGGACTTCTTAGGGGGAGTACTGTCAGGGCACGTGCTCTGCCCCCGGTTTTTTCCTTTGTTCGGCGAATTGTGGGTGTGGACTACAATACCCACAATTTGCCATGGTTTCCAATATGGAAACCATGCCCTAATTATTGCCGGCTGTATCACGTTGGCGTGGTTACATTTTATTCGTTTATTGTGGTTAATTGCTGCCGCTCGCGGCTGGGGGTGTTGTATTTCCGATTTTTCCCCGGTCGCATCGCGGGAGCATTGTTTCATTATTTTGATGAACTATGGTCACGTTCATGCCTTGTTTGGATAATCGTCTATGCTATGCTATGCTACGCTAGCGCTTCGGATGTTCATGCCATGCCACGCCACACCACGCCACGCCACGCCAAGTAATCCGGTGGGATTAATTTTTGCTTCTGTTTTGTTTTTGAGAACTGTTGGGACCTTGTTTTACCTGTGTTTGGACTAGAGCCATGAACCGTTAGCCTAGCCATGTCTAATGGTTGTTTTTTCTGGGTTTTCTTTTTTTTTTTTTTCTTTTTTCTGGGAGTTCTTATTTTGTATTTATTGTTTCGGCTCTCATGCCAGGTTTTGTTTAGTTATATTTGGAGTTCTTATGTTGTCTCTTGCTGGGTTTATTTTGTTACTTATTTCATTTGTACTGTTCATTTAATAAAATGTTTTATTTTTGTCCAACCGGGACCTGCGACTCCGTTTGGCTTTGTCCACGCCCCGTAACACTTTTGGCTGTTCCCATCAGGGATCGCTACAGCAGATCATGTCTCCATCTTGAACTGTCATGAACATCCTAAAACAGAGATAGAGACAGAAAATAGCTTTACCAGAGAGAAAAGTACACAATTACTGTCATTAATCATTTTCTAATTGCCAATGTTACACATACCACACATAAAGTACACACATTTACACCTGGGAAACACATTACATCTGCGATGTGAAATACTTTACAACTGTTTGAATGGCTCTAGTCCTATTCTTATGAATCAGAATAAAAGCAGACACAAAGAAGAGTGCGGATCATTATTTTTTTCCTGCTATCCTGTTCGGAGCACACGCAAAAGCAATGGCAGACAAGAGGACCTTCACTCCGTTGCAAGCGTTGGAATTACTGAACTCTATGGATGACTGCGAGTCTAAAGGAGGAGAGGAACTAACCATAGATGATGTTGAAGATTCAGACACTGAGTTTCACTTAGAACTGTCGACAGAGGAGGATACCACTGATACATCCGAAGACGAGCAGTGCAGCCCTCCCAGAAAGAAACATTTTGAAGGAGAGAACAACACAGCTGCACCAAGTGTGAAAGCAAAAGTTGGGACCGTTTGGGAGACGGCAGGTGCTGAGCGTCTTCAGCAGAACGCATTCAGCACAGATGCTACGTTCCATGAGAGAGCAGGACCTACAGAACATGCCAAGGTAATGTCATTGTTTGTGAGTCTTTTCTTGTGTTTATAAATATTTATTTATTTATAATTTTGTATTTTTTTTTTCAGTGTATATATTGCTTTTGTAGGTTTTTATTCTATGAGTATTATTTTACATGAATCTCAATTTTTCCTCACATGTAAAAATATTAAAGCAAAGCAAAGTGCAGTAAAATTAAAATTATATGTAATTAGCTTTTTTCTTTTCTTTTCTGTCGTGCAGCGTAGGATAATGAGTAGACTTCTGTGTTTGTTCAACATAGAGATGCTCATGATAATCACTAACTGCACAGTCCATGAAGCCCGCAGAACAAACACCAGTTGGAACCTTTCGGTCACTGAGCTGATGGCATTTATTGCAGCTTTGTATCTACGAGCAACACTCTGCCGAATTTGTGCGATGGTTGAGTCCTGGTCCGAAAAGTATGCTCTGCCTGCAATCAAGGAGACGATGTCCCGTGACCGCTACCAAGAAATCATGCTGTATTTGCGGTTTGAAGATCGTGTGAAGACTGACAGATTCGCCGCAGTTTCGGACATCTGGCAACATATATTACATAACTGTCATCTGTGTTACATGCCAGGACAACACATTACTGTCGACAAGCAGTTTCCCACCAAGGTTTGCTGTCCTTTCACGCAGTACATCTCAACTAAGCCAGATAAATTCGGCATAAAGTTCTGGATTGCTGCAGACTTGGATACAAAGTACATGTGTAATGTCATTCCATATGTAGACAACAGCATTAAGTCAGAACACAAGTCATAGAAACCATTCACTCTTCGCATATTTTTCAGATATGCCTCTAGTAGCCAGGAGCACTTCCGGTTTGAGACTAAATGCAGCGTTTTTGTAAATGTTTTACGTTTCGTTTAATGCTTTTGTGTTCCACTTAAATGCATTTGTCTTCTCAACTTTCATTTGCTTCCTAAATGTTGTTGTGTTTCACCAAATGCAGCATTTTTGGAAATGTTATTGTGCTCTGTCTTTATGTTCTTGCGTATTTCCTTAATGTATTTGTATTCTGACTTAATGCTGTTGCATTTTTTACTTTTGTTTGCTTTGTAAATACGGTTGTGATGTGACTCTATGGGCCACAGTAGTAATCACTATGTGTGCAGCTATTTAAGAGCATGGGGCCTCATTCATGAAACATGAGCAGAACGAATTTGCACGTAAATCGTTCGTAGAAAACCTTTTTCGTAAATGTTCGGATTCAGGAAAATATTCGTAGTCCCAAAATGTTAGAAGGTACAAGAAAAATCTACACATGGTCCTCAGCACTTGTAAACTGTTCGTAACTTTCAAAAGACATCAAAGGGGTCATGAGACCTGACTGCACTTGAATTAAAGTACTGACAAAATAATAAGAATTAATAATATTACAATTCTATATTATTATTATTAGAATGTATTACTATTCCATATTATTATTATAAATAATAATAATAATAATAATAATAATAATAATACATAAAATTTGTATAGCATCTTTCACAACACCCAAGGTTGCTTCACATTGACAGTACAACTATACAGATGAAATAGAAGATGAATGAAAGTGTTGAGAAAAAAGATAAGTTTTAAGATGAGTTTTAAACTGAGAGAGAGGCAGTAGAGCATAAAGAAAGAGATAGCAAGTCTCAGGGCATGGGGGCAGACACACTAAAAGCTCTGCCTCCCATTGTGGAGAGTCTAAACCTGCAGGTGACCAATGAACTGGAATTGGATGACCGTAAAGAGTGGGGGGGGGGTGTAGTGATCAAGCAGACCAGACAGATAGACAGGATTCAGGCTATGAAGTGATTTAAATGTAAGCAATAGTATTTTGTATTGGATGCGTTGATGGATGGGCAACCAGTGAACTCGTTCTAGCACAGGAGTGATGTGTTCACTTTTCCTCATGGATGTTAAAATCCTAGCAGCAGCATTTTGAATAAGCTGTAACGGCTGGAGAATTTTCAATGGAAGACCATAAAGGAGGAAGTTACAGTAGTTAAGCCGAGAAACCACAAAGGCATGAACGAGTGCCTCAGCGGCCTTAGGGAATAGCAACGGATGGAGATGTGTAATATTGTGTAAACGGGAAAAGGCCGACTTAGAGAGAGAGCATATGTGAGTCTCAGGACACAAGAGGATCAAAAAGGACACCAAGATTACGAACAGAGGCAGAAGGAAGGACTGAAACATCACCTACAAGAAGTACATGGTTAGAAAGAGATGATAGAGCTGATTTTGTGCCAGTGCAGAGAAGTTCCGTTTTATGGGTATTTAAGGCCAGGAATGTAGATCGTTAAAACACCTAGTGAGACAGTCTGGGGGAAAGGAACCAGATGGCTTAAGACTGACATAGACTTGAGTGTTGTCGGCATAGCAATGAAATTTCATGCCATATTGGCGGAAAATGTCACCAAGGGGAGTGATGTAAATGATGAATAATAGAGGTCTGAGTACTGAACCCTGGGGAACACCCTGACATAAGGGAACAGAGTCAGTTAGATAAGGTGTGAACCAGGATAGTACTGAGCCAGAATGTCCAATGTTAGAAAGTGTAGACAGAAGTAAGTTGTGGTTTATAGTGTCAAAAGCAGCAGTAAGATCAAGTAAAAGAAGTATAGAGACCTGACCTTTATCGGCAGCAAGAAGAAGGTCATTAAGAACATATAAGAGAATGATCTCAGTACTGTGTTGGGGACGACACTGAAAAGTTTCAAAAACATGGTTTGAGGACAAAAAGTCAAGGAGCTGAGTGGCTACGACTCTTTCGACAACCTTGGAGATGAAAGTAAGATTTGAGATGGGACGGAAGTTACCAAGAACAGAACTATCAAGGTCGGGCTTTTTAATAAGAGGAGTAAGAGCAGCTATCTTTCACGAGGAAGGAACACATCCAGTAGAAAGTGAAAGATTGACAAGATGATAGATAGGCTCAGATACAGAAGATGCACAGGACTGTAAGAGAGAGGTAGGAACTGGGTCAAGTGTTGAGGTAGTGGGCCTAGAATTAGTAATGATTTTAGACATGAGAGTTGAACCGACAGAAGAGAATGTGGTAAGAGTACCAGAGGGGGATACACACGTAAGAAAAGGGGGCTCAAATGGTGGAGCATCCTGTAGATCCCAGTAAATGTTAGAAACCTTGTCACTGAAAAAATTTAGAAAGGCAGAGCACAAATCAGGTGAGGCAGTGGTAGAGTCATGAGGGGGGCGAATAAGCTTATTGGCTACGGAAAAAAGGCATTTGGGATTCTGACCAGCATTTTTAAATACCTCAGTGTAGTAAGAAGACCGCGTCTTATTTAGCGTATCCCTATAATTAGATACATATTCAGTAAATGCCAGAAAATGAACATGTAACCCAGAATTATTGTAATGCCGCTCTAAGCGTCTGCCCATAATCTTTAAGGTACGAGGCTCGGGGGAGAACCATGGGGAGGTATGGGAGGAAGTCACAGATCTAGTTTTGACTGGTGCAAGTGTGTCAAGGATTTCTCCTAGTGTTCTGTTATAGAATAACACCCCTTCATCTAAAGAAAAAAGTGAATTGATGTATGAAAAGTTGAATCAGTCAAGCAGAGCAGTAAATTAAGAGGGACTGACAGCAGAAACATTACGATAAGAAAGTAGGACCTTAGACCAGGGCTTAGGAACAGGATAATAGACACAGCATGAAATGAATAAATGGTCAGATAGTGCAGTACAATGACCCGAGATGTTACTTACAACTCCTTTGGTGGAACATATTACATCAAGAATGTGACCATGATTATGAGTTGGAAAGTCAATGTGTTGAGATCCTCGAGCATAATCAGGGAGGAGGAAGAGGACCTGGTACATGTGAGTACCTCAACATGTTCTGACAGAAAGTCAGAGATGGAGCACTTAGGAGAAGGATAAATTAGTAGTATGGAGATCGGACATGGGCCAAAAACCTTCAAAGTCAGAAGTTCAAAGGACGAGACCTCATGAACATTGCATAGAGACATATTAACGGCAGAGTGAAATAGAACAGCTAGACCCCCACCCCGACCCGCACATTGGGGGCAGTATAGAATTTAAATCCAGGTGGGGTAGCAGCATTCAAATGGAAAAAAAAAAATCACCAGGCACTTGCCAAGTCTCAGTCAAAAAACATACATCCAGATGGTGTTGACCAATGAAGTAAATGTGGCTTCATCTGTGAGTGATCGGCAATTGAACAGGCCGACATTGAGGGGACAGCGTGAGGAAGATGGGAGAGTGTATGACGGAGTGCTGGTCTGAGGCACCACATGCAGAACGCTGAAGTCCACTCCGTGTGGTGTTCTATATGAGCATCTTCTGGATCTGTAATCCAAACCTAGGAGATCTAGCCCTGGTGGCAGCAGGAGGGAGATGATACCTTTGACCACGAAGGATATAACGGGGTCTTCTTGCGATCCCTATAAAGCAACACAGGCGGTAGATTGATGGATCCTGGATGAGGAACGCAGACAGCAGAGATCATCAGAGGAGTAAACAAGTTTAACGACTTCAGTAGCCAAAGAAAACTGACAGCAAACCGCTAAATGAACAAAATAAATTTACTCACCTCTCAGTCGCTTGGGCCAGGTAGTATGAAGAGGGCTTATAGACAAACGTAAAGCAATAAAACCCACAAGCCAAGCCGGCTAGAGCTCTATACACAGCGCTATCGGGAGTGCAGCAACAAACAAATACAGCGCAGTCAAGGTTAAAAAAGGGATAAATCCTATTTAAGGTCACAGCTGGTGAAAACAGGTAGACTTAGAAAAGAAAAAAGCAGGAAAAAAAGGAAAAAGTAAGGAAAAATAAAAGTAATCGAAATAACACATAACAAGCATTCTGATTAATAATACAGCCTGTTATTCAGAGAAACTTTCAATAAGCCTAAAAACTCAGCTCTCACCAGCATGGATGAAAGAAGGCACTAATGTGACACTGCTGGCTTAAATATAATTAAGAGATCTGTTAGGACAGGTCAGGGATACGTCAGGCGAAATACCAGAGAACCTAAATGCAGATCAGCAGACTGACAACGACGCGATAAGTTAGAGATATTTATTAAACAAAGATAAAGAGAGAGAGCAACTTGTATACGGTGACGCGGTGAAACCAGAAACTAGGGAGCTGGGGAGAAAGGAAATCCAAATGAGTGTAGCAAACTAAGACTACACTTTAATTGGATTAATTTTTAATTAAACTTTATTAATTAAATTATATATTAATTAATTAAGAAATACGGGGCACCACCAAATCGATTATTAAAAAGATAAATAATTCACTGGCCGATCTGAAAACCAGGAAAAAGAAACAACAAACTTGATCAGTCTAGTTCTGAATAGTGAATTCCAAGTATTTTTCTCGACCTTTGAATGAATGAACTCTCACACCAGGCGGCAAATTCAAAAAGGTTTATAAACAAGTTTATTAACTGCAAACAAGGCAATACCAACAGATTATCTAATGTAATAATGAGTGTATCACAGAGTTAAAATCATAAAATGACGATGAACATGTACTGTATATATCGCAGTATGGAGAACAGGGAATAATGGCAAGCGTACACATTACAGTGATAAAATCAGAAACCAAGGTGACTCTATGTAACTTCTCGGTTGCGCAATAATTACCAACGTTGCAATGCTACTGGTAGACCTAATTACATTGAACGTGAAGAATATGGTGGAAGCTACTTAGGCGTGGATAAGTCTATGTTGAAGCATGGTTAAAAGATTAACAAATTAAGACCCGAGCATCAGGGAACCCAGAAAAGCCATAAATGGTACTCGCCTGGAAGGTCACTCGAGTGGTTCGGGGCATTCCACCCTGGCCCAGCCGTCCAAAGACACGATTTTGGGGAGCTTTAGCATCCGTCTTTCGTTGCACACCGTAACTCTGACCAGGCATCTTCAGCGGTTTAGCCCTTTGCGTTCTTGCCGATGGTTTGACCACTTTGACTTGGTGACTTAAAATGGCGTCCTTCCCAATTTAGGCTGAGGGCTTCACGCGTACTCTGCGTCTCGCATGCGTACAACTCAGGATTTATCTTGGCCACAGATAAAGGTGGAATTGGCATGTTTCTAACACCACGAGCTTCAACAAAAACTTGGAAAACTTGTATGGTACAAAAATGGTCGAGCTTAGAGTCTGGTTGGTCTTTTAACTATCTTTTAGTTCAGCGATACCGAACTACTTAAGACTGCTGTACCAGGAAACTTTAAAATAAACGCGAAAACTTGAGTTGAAATGAATAATCAAAAGCGCTATAAAAAAGGAAAAACTAAAACTACAAAAGAAAAGACTCAAAGAACACAGAAAAAAAACGAAAACACGAGACTTGAAGCTAGCTCACCACGCGGTCGTCCCGCGTTGCTTTTTGAATGTTCCAGCTCGGGGGACGGCCGGAGGCGGGTGCAAAGGGGGTTGCCGTGATCCAGCCAATGAGAAGCTGATTCCTGAGTAAACCCCACCTATCATGGTTGTCTTATTTTTTTCACCATGAGCCACAGACGTCTAACTTGGATTAAATAATATTCTACATATCTAAAAAGAGATTAAAAGTATCACACAATAAAACCAAAAATCCTCAAAGTTACAAGTTTAGATGCAGACTTCGTTGTAAGGTTTCAGATGATCAAAGGCACCTTGAATTGATAACCTAGAACATCGTTAAAGCATTTTAACTACAGCACAGGCATTCGCTATACTTCAACTAAACAATAATATGATTAATACAGGATGTAGGAACGGTACATTGTAAATAATTTCATGTTTGTTCTTTATAAGTATGAACAGTATTAAACGAGCGATCGATACATGTGGATAAAAACAGCTGTTATTTGTAACCTTAACCAATTATAGCATAACGGGACCATATTACGTATAAAAATGATCATTATACTAAAACATTAACCAAGTAGATATGAGATACAGAAATCAGTAACATACATATGTATAATATATGTAATGGTGTGTGGATATAAAAGAATATCCTTGATCCACTCTTTGTATGAATCATTTAAATATGTATTGTTTAGACTTATTAGGATCCAAATATCATTTTTGTAAAAAAAAAAAAAAAAAGGTTTTGATGAAGATGATCTGTTCCCAGAAAAAGTTGAATACAGTTATTAAAGTTGTGCTTCTTAAGACAAGAGCTGAGTTCTTTGTGTCATAAATCCAGGGGTGTCTTTCTGGCGCCTTTCCTGGGGTGATAAGGCTTACAAGAGGCTGTGATGAAAGGTTCACTGTGAAGGAAACCGTTATCTTCTGCAACAATCAGTTTTAGTTACACATGGACTCCAGTTTATTATAGTCAAGATAATCTGACTTTACAGGTCTTGTTTAAACAGACCTCTTTGAAACGTGTGTAGACAGAATCAACCGTTGTGGATTGAGTCCGCAAGATCCGGTCCAGATGGCCTTTTGAATTCCGAAGTGTTGTAAAGTTTTGTGGAAGAGGGTAAGAGAGGGAGAGGTGGGGTACGGCTATCACGCTACACAAGAGTGCGAGGAGTGTGGCTGTTGTGCTGGTGAGACCTCCACGGATGAACAAGAACCTCAGCGAGCGTTGAAGACCCAAAAGGTTGGCTGGAATGCAGTTGGAGGACTCCAGGAGGCTAGGAAGAAAGTATACTGGCTGTGAGTACCCAAACACATAAAGGAAACAGGCATGAGAACCTAAAAAATGAAAAAATGAGTACTCGGTATGTTAGTGCTATAGGCTAACATAAGCCACACAAGAGCTGTAGACACAGCCGAAGAGCTAGCCCAAGCAGGAGCCAAGCTAAGCTCGGCTAATACTGAGCTGAGCTGAGCTGAGCTAAGCTAAGCTAAGCTAAGCTAAAAGGGGTAGCGCTGCCAGGTACCGTGTGTATAGACGGAATAATCTGGCGATGTCCACAAGTTCAGTCAGTGTTCAAATAGCGAGCGATGATGAGCAGTGATGCGCAACAGGTGCGGAGGGGGGTGGAGAGGAGAAACAGCATCCAACTGATCTCTGTGAAGGCAAGCACAACACACACATGCCGCACTTGGACATCAGCTGTTTGAAATCACGTCATTATTTCGTTTTTTCCTCATTACTAGATATAATTTGCCCCTGTCCCAACTTTTGTTGGAATGTGTTTCAAGCCTGAAATGCAGAAATGGATTTTTCTTAACAAATGCAATGAAGTTGACCAGAAAAAAACATGAAATATCTAGGGTTCATACTGTTTGCAGTGAAATAGAAATCTGAATAAACTGCATTTTCCATACCGCCCCATCTTTTTTTGAACAAATTGTAGGCTTTTTCTGATAATCCATTATGTGGTGCTGTTTGTACAAATTATTTTGAGAAATGCACTAACTGTTGTGCAAATATGTTGAGTGACTGAGTAATACAGTAATTAGTAAATTACCTATTTTGGATTAGTAATCAGCATGTTAAAGTAACCATTATAAACTTGTTCAGGTACAACCAATCAACTCCTAGATGGGCCCACACCTGACATCAACCTTAGTGGCTTTAATTACAGAATAAAACAAGCTGCTCATTTATATTTACATTTGTAGCATTTAGCAGATGGCATTATCCAGAGCAACTTACAGAAGTATTTGTAATTTTCTTAGTAGACATAACCTAATGTTAGTACAAATAAGCAGTAGCTTAACCCTGCTCCTTGAGGATTCCATTAATATTAGTGCATGGTAGAACAAAAATGCTCCATGGCTAGAAAGGTGGTTTCAAATAGGCTCTGTTATAAAGTTGTGTAAAGACACACATTAGTATAGGGATACTAGAAGATTTCAGTAACTTCAACTATCCCTCTGAGTACTGTTCATAGCATTATCAAAAAGTGGAAGTTGTATGGCACCATTAACACCTTGGCAAAATCGAGTCATCCTTCCAACCTGTATGACAGAGCAAAGAGGATCAGGGAAGTTATCAAGAGGCCACTGACAATTCTAAAGGACTTGCAAATCTGCTTGGCTGAGACTGGTCATTCTCTAAATATGACAACAATCTCACAAACTTTACAGAAAGCGGGTCTGTATGGCAGAGTAGCAGGAAAGGAGCCTATCCTGAAAAAGTGCGATGCTGAATTCTGTTTGTGCTTTGCCTAAAACACTTGGAAGACTGTAATGCCATGGCAAAAGGTTTCATGGTTAGATGAAACCAAGACTGAACATTTTGGACTGAACTCCAAATGATATGTTTCATGAAAACCAAACACAGCACACCACCAAAAATACACCATACGGTCTGTCAAGCATAGTGGTGGCAAAATCATGTTATGAGGGATTTATTCTTTAGCAGGAACTGGGCAACCGGTCAGGACTGAAGGGAAACCATGCAACCCTCTGATAGACAGCTGAAAATGGGCAAGAAGTTAAGCTTCCAGCATGACAATGACCCTAAACACACTGCCAAAAAATTCAAACCCGTGGTTTAAAAATCTACCAGAGTTGAAATTTAATACACCTACGGAGATCAATCATCTTGAGTGTGTAAATTACCAATTAGAATGTGTGCTTCGCTCAACCCTGGACACGACTGCTCCTGCTAGGGTCAAACACATTAGGGGAAAAAAGGCTAGCACCATGGTATAATGACCACACACCCGTACCTTAAAGCAAAGAACAACCGGACATCTAGAGCGGCAAGTGGAGACATAGTAAAATTGGAGGTGTTTCAAGATTGCTTGGAAGGACCAGTGCTTCATGGCAGAGTAGAAGCATAATGCCCTCACTAAAGCTAAGGCTGCATACTTTCTGTTCTTCAATCATAGAGAAAAATAAGAATAATCCAAGGTTTCTCTTTGATACAGTCTCCAAATTAACAAAAAAAAAACCACAAAAAGTGATTCCCGTTCTGTGTAATTTTAACAGTAATGATTTCATGACTTTCTTTAATAATAACATAGAAAACATTAGGCATAAATTCAATGCTCACTCACATCACCAAGACTATTCGTCAGCCACCTTCCAGATGCAGCAATAGTGAAGATATCTGTTTAATATGAGCTGTAAATCAAGATTAGAAATCTTTTACCCCACCCCAATTACTAATACTGAACTAGCTGCACTGATCACAGCTTGTCTAAGTTCATCAACATGTTTTTATAGATCCATTCCTACACTTTTACCTCAAACAAGTAATACCTGAGTATTATAGAGCCAGTGTTAGTTATTTTAAATTCATATCCTTTACTTTTGGTTATGTGCCCAAATCCTTTAAGTCTGCTGTGGTGGCCGTTATCAACCACTGATTAAAAAAGCCAATCTTGACTCTTGTGTGATATCTATTATAGACCATTAATTTCAAATCTATCATTTCTGTCCAAATCTCAGAATAAGCCTGTCTATCATCAGCTCTGCAGTCCCGCTCCAAAGGAATAAATTTATGAAACATTTCAGTCTGCTTCAGGCCCTCATCATACGACTGAAACATCAGCATTAATTAGGGTGCTAAATGACTTGCTAATGTCCTCAGATAAGGGAATGTGTTTTTTTCTTTTCTTGTTCTGTCGTTTCGATTAAATGCAAGCATTTGACCTATAGATTATCATGATGTTTTACTAAATCAGACTAGAAAATACTGTAGGGTATACTAAGGGATCGCCACTTTTCTTGGTTTAAATCCTTACTTAGCTTGACCGGTACCCAGTTTTGTTCATATAAATAATCCCATAAAGTCTAAGCTCTTTGTCAAAAGTGAAGTATGGCGTGCCTCAGGGGTCAGTGCTTGGCCCGCTTTTATTCTCTCTGTAGCATGATGCCACTAGCTCACGATTTATTCGTAAACAGCCGTCATTAGTGTCCACTGCTATGGCAGATGATACACAGCTGTACATATCAACCAAACCTAATGACGGCTTAACAATCAAGCAAAATTGAGGACTGTGTAAAGGAAATAAAAGATTGTAATGTTATTTAATTTTCTCTTACTTAACTCAGATAAAACTGAGGTTCTATTAGTGGTGACCCAAGTCAAATGTGAATCACATTTGATTCAGATCTCTCCTTTGATGCACCACATTAGCAGCATCACTTCGAATTAACGTTCTCTTCATTACGTAATATCGCTAAACTAGAATTAGCCTCTCTCTTTTTTTTTTAATGATGCAGAAAAACTTGTTCATGCATTTTATATGTCAAGGTTTGGATTACTGTAGACGCCTTACTTACTGGATGCTCTAGTTAAAGGTATAAATAAACTTCAGTTTAATAATTCAGAAATCAGCTGCCCGAGTGCTAACTCGAACTAGAAAATTTGATCATATCAACTCCTGTTCTATCATCACTACACTGGTTACCAGTCAAATTCCACATTGATTACAAAATACTTCTTATAACTTTTAAAGCTCTACATGGCCCTGACCCCCACATTACTCTGAGTGAACTCTTAGAGTTTTTTACAATCCAACAATCCAACAATCCAACAGGACTTCTTTTAGTTCCTAGATTTAAAAAAGTCACAGCAAGGGGAAAGGCCTTTCTCAATACATGGCCCCCCAACTATGGAATAAACTTCCCACTTTCGTTCGAGACTCAGACACTCTCCAAAGTTTTTAAGCCTAGGCTAAAGACAATACCTATTTGCGCAGGTTTTTTGACTAATTTAGACTAGGATGCATGGCTTGTGGGTCACTGGGGCCGGATTTTTCGAGTCAAAAGTCCTGGCCTCCTGCCTTGTCCACTAGCCGAGAGTGTCGAGTGGGCGGCTGGCTGAACTGCGCTTCGGTCCTCGTGATCTTGACTCGTGCATCCTTGCCTTAGAATAAGGGCAGAGCTGGGGGTTCATAGTCAAAGAATCTTATGGTGATCAGAGACATTGGGTTGCTGTCTTCTGCCTTCCGTGGGGTTGCCAATGTCTCATGTGATCCCTCTTGGCTGTGTTTCCTACCAGTTCTTTTTTTTTCTAGCTATGCTGTTATAGCTAATACTGCCGGGGTCTCATGCTACACATGGCATCAGTGATTGACATGGCATCAGTGATTGTTAATAGACACTGTGCTCTTAATCAATAACTAATTACATTTTCTGTTTTTTCTCTGAGCTGTGTTCCGGTGCCAGTTCCAGCCCCACACATGATGTTCATCTGCTGCAGCTCCACTCAAGCTGCTTCCGTCATCAGCTCCAGCCCCATCATACCCGGGTCACTTAATACCGATGTGCATCCTTCACATTTTATTTGAGCTTTTACTCCATGACTTTAGTTTCACTCTTAGATTTATCATCTACGCCACCCAAGGAGGTTGGGTCCCTTTTTGAGTCTTGGTCCTCCCAAGGTTTCTTCCTATAACACTCAGGGAGTTTTTCCTTGCCACTGTTGCCCTAGGCTTGCTCAATTTGGGATTGGACGTAGTTATTAGAAGATAATCTAAACTTGTAAAGTTGCTTTGAGACAATGCTCTATTGTAAAAAGCGCTATATAAATAGATCTGACTTGACTTGATTAAAGGGCTGGTTTTAATTGCATTAACAGGTACAGGGCATTACTTTATATTTAAATATGCACAATAAGTTGTCTCTAAATATTGTTCTTTCAGGTACCTGTGATGCAATCATCACAGGGAATACAACCGAGTAGAAACTCGCTTGTTTTGCAGGAATTGTAACAGCGTAAGAGAAGACATTGAGTCAGCATGTCTTTTATTAAACAAATTAAAAAGCCATGGCTCTATCCAATGGTACACCAGTAATAGATCTGTCCACTCTGTTTTGGAGATCCTTTAGCAATACCTTTAAATCAAAGAAAAAAAATGTGTGGTATAGCTTCAGTTTGAAAGAAACTAGAAAATGGTCCATCATGAGCTTTTGCAATGATTGCTTTATAAATATAAAATGATAATTAATTACCAAAAATGAATATCACAAAAATAAAAAACTTCTTGCTTCATGCTTGGGGTGAATAGCATCAAACTTGTGGGTAATGTTCACCCCAGCCCCTAGCAGCCTAAATACAGTAGGGCAAAAAAGTATTTGGTCAGCCACTGATTGTGTAACGCCGGCTGAGGGATGAGGAAGCACACGCAGGAATGGATCAGACTCAGAAGGTGTTTATTTAACAAAACGAAATGGATAACAGAACTGACAACGAATAGAGTGATAACACAAACTAACACATGCCATATGGAAGAAAGACAATGCGATACGTGAACGGAGGAAGGAGACGAATGAGGGACGGACGGAGAGAAACCGTAAGTGGAGCGATAACTATGGTTAGGATAAAGAAATGAGGGATGCGATAGAGGAAGGCGAGAGAGGTAGACAAGGCGCGGACAAGATTAGGAGACGCGGTCGAGAAGAACGAGATAGATAGACCAGGATAGGATTATGAGAGACGAGGCTAGGATATACTGGTCCTTCTAAAAACAATTAGCATATTGTGATAAAGTTAATATTTTTCCGTAATGTAATGATAAAAATTAAACTTTCATATATTTTAGATTCATTGCACACCAACTGAAATATTTCAAGTCTGTTATTTGTTTAATACTGATGATTTGGGCATACATTTTACAAAATTAGCATATTTCATTTCATCCGACCAATAAAAGAAAAGTGTTTTTAATACAAAAAAAGTCAACCTTCACGATTATTATTTTCATTTATATGCACTCAATACTTGGTCGGGAATCCTTTGCAGAAATGACTGCTTCAATGCGGCGTGGCATGGAGGCAATCAAAGCCTGTGTCACTGCTGAGGTGTTATGGAGGCCCAGGATGCTTCGATAGCGGCCTTAATCTCATCCAGAGTGTTGGGTCTTGGTGTCTCTTCAACTTTCTCTTCACAATATCCCACAGATCTCTATCGGGTTCAGGTCAGGAGAGTTAGCAGGTCAATTGACGCACAGTAATACCATGGTCATTAAACCATTTACCCAGTGGTTTTTTGGGCACTGTGACAGCAGTCCAGGTCGCGCTGAAAAAATGAACTCTTCATCTCCATAAACTCTTCCTTCATTCAGATGGAGGCATGAAGTGGCTCTCCAAAATCTCCTGATAGCTAGATGCATTGGGACCCTGCCCTTGATAAAACAATCAGTGGACCAACACCAGCAGCTGACATGGGCAACCCCAGACCAATCACTGACTGTGGGTACTTGACACTGGACTTCAAGACATTTTGGGGGGGGGGGGGGCATTTCCTTCTCCCCAGTCTTCTTCCTCCAAACTCTGGCACCTTGATATTTCGAATGACATGCAAATTTGTTTCATGCATCCGAAAAAAGTACTTTGGACCACTCAGCAACAGTCCAGTGCTGCTTCTCTGTAAGCCAGGGCTCAGGCGCTTCTGCCCGCCGATTCTGGTTCAAAAGCTGGCTTGACCTGGGGAATGCGGCACCTTTAGCCCATTTCCCTGCACACGCCGTTGCAAGGTGGCTCTGGAATCAGCCCTTCTCCACAATCCTCCTCAGTTTCCGGTCACCTCTTCTCGTTGTGCAGCGTTTTCTGCCACACTTTTTCCTTCCCACAGACTTCCCACTGAGGTGCCTTGATACAGCACTCTGGGAACAGCCTATTCGTTCAGAAATTTCTTTCTGTGTCTTACCCTCTTGCTTGAGGGTGTCAATGATAGCCTTCTGGACAGCAGTCAGGTCGGCAGTCTTACCCATGATTGCGGTTTTGAGTAATGAACCAGGCTGGGAGTTTTCAAAAGCCTCAGGAATCTTTTGCAGGTGTTTAGAGTTAATTCGTTGATTCAGATGATTAGGTTAATAGCTCGTTTAGAGAACCTTTTCATGAAATGCTAATTTTGTGAGAAAATCATCATATGCCAAAATCATCAGTATTAAAACAATAAAAGACTTGAAATATTTCAGTTGGTGTGCAATGAATCTAAAATATATGAAAGTTTGATTTTTATCATTACATTACGGAAAAGAATTAACTTTATCACAATATGCTAATTTTTTTAGAAGGACCAGTATAGTTGGAAGGTGCTGGAAACGAGGAACAGGTGTGAGTGATCATAGGAGGAGGAGAGAGAAAGGGAGAGAAGGCGCACGAACGTGGTGGAAGGTGATGGAAAGTGGGCGTGTTGAGCAGGTGCACGAGTGGATGTGACAGAGCCCTCTGATCTCTGGGGGGCGGATGCAACCTGCTGGAGAATGCCGGAAGGAAGGTCAGGATCAAGTTCGAAGATGGTCGACTTGACGGTGACCGACTTCAGGATAGGAACCAGGATGGATGGCCTCTGGGTAGGCACAGGAATAGGCGACTTCAGGGGAGCTGCTGGAGCAGAGGAGCCAAGGACTGGAGACTCTAGTACAGGTGTGGGTTGTAGAAGATATTGACGTTGGGATGGTTGGACGGTGTGGAGGGCCCTAGAACAGGCCCTGGCAACGATGGCTTTGGTAAGCCCACTGGGAAGGATGACCTTCACATGAGGACCGGGAAGGACGACATCGGTGAAGGCACTGAGGCGGAAGACCTCGGCGCGTGCACGGGGACTGACGACCTCGGCGCTGGCACGGGGACTGACGACCTCGGCACTGGCATGGGGACTGACGACCTCTGGAAGGCCTCGGACTTGAATGGTCTCAGGAAGGTCTCGAACTTGGCTGACCCGGGGACAAACTCTGACTTAGACGGACTTAGAGCTGACTCGGACTGATTAAGGGCAAACAACGGACTTAGACGGATTTTGAATAGACTTGGATGGATTCGGGGCAGACTCAGACTGACTTGGAATAGACTCAGACTTAGACGGACTTTTGATAGACTCGGACTGATTGGGGACAGACTCAGACTTAGACATACTCTGGACAGACTCGGACAAACACAGGACAAACTCTGATTTAGACGAGGTTTGGACAGACTCGGACAGATTCAGAACAGACTCCGATTTAGACAGATCTTGGATAGACTCAGACTTGACCGGACTCGGTACTGACTCGGTCTTCAACGGACTAGGAACTAACTCGGATTTAGACGACCTTTGAATCGTCTTGGTGATAGAGAACCTTTGGAAGGACTCTGACATAGGTGGACTTAGGACGGTGTCCACGGTAGATGAAGCTTGAATGGTCTCAGCGATAGCCGACCTGGGGACGGATGACTTCAGCCCAGGTACCGAAGGTGTTGTTACAGGTGCCAGGTGAACGTGCTCAATTTCAGAGCGAGGATGCTCAAGCACACGGTTAACTGGCTACATTACCGGGTTATCAGGCCCTGGTAACTCAGATACAGTACCATGAGACACTAACAGCTCATCGGTGGAGCTAACGGACGCGGTGTACACGGATACGGAGTTATCAGGCACTAGCGGTTCCTACACCGTGAGCTAACGGCTCAATGACTGCCTGACTGCAGGGTTACCAGGCCTCGGCGACCTGTGACAGGTCTCTGACATGAACGGGCCCTGGACTGGGCCTGGGACAGGTGTTCCTGGAACAGACTCTCGAACAGGCGACCCTTGGACTGGGCCGGGCATCGCTAGAGCAGACTCTGGGACGGGTGACCCTGGAACGGACCCTGGGATGGGCAGACCCTGGACTGGACTGGGCGTCCTTTGATAAGAGATTGTAGAAGCGAGCTTAATGCTGCGCTTGGCCACACTGATAGCTGGGAACCTCTGACAGCCAGTAAGTGGGGGGTAACATATGCTCTGTGCTTGAAATTTATTATATAACGCTGGGTTCCCATCAGATTTCTCCGATAACGGGATCTCCACGGACGGTGGAAAGCCAGAGGTGAGCGGAGCCAACAGCACGGCAGTCGCGATCGCTGGCGACCGGTTTAGCTGCGAGATCGCGTCCAGGGTGGGATAGAGCGAACGCTGCTCTTCCGTGATTTAAGCGACAACCCGCGTTACCTCGGCAAGCTGAGCACGGAGTTCGGCGATTGGATGGCTGCTCATTGCGATTGTTCTGAGTTCAAATCCAAACTCCCTCTGCTTCCAAGCACGGCTGAGTCTTCTGTAACGCCGTCTGAGGGATGAGGAAGCACACGCAGGAATGGATCAGACTCAGACGGTGTTTATTTAACAAAACGAAACGGATAACAGACCTGACAACGAATAGAGTGATAACACAAACTAACACACGTGATATGGAAGAAAGACAATGCGATACGTGAATGGAGGAAGTAGACAAACGAGGGACGGACGGAGAGAAACAGTAAGTGGAGCGATAACTGTGGTTAGGATAAAGAGATGAGGGATGCGATAGAGGAATACGAGAGAGGTAGACAAGGTGGGGACAGGATTAGGAGACACGGTCGAGAAGAACAAGATAGATAGACCAGGCTAGGATTATGAGAGACGAGGTTAGGATAGAGATACGGTAAACTAGATTACACGATAGACAACAAAAGAGTGGGAGCTAGAGATGCGGGACGGAACCACAAGACTCAACGTTGAGATTGTGCAAAGAAACGGTATATATAGTGAGCTGGAAGGTGCTGGAAATGAGGAACAGGTGTGAGTGATCATAGGAGGAGGAGAGAGAAAGGGAGAGAAGGCGCACGAACGCGGTAGAAGGTGATGGAAGGCGGGCGAGTGCACGAGTGGATGTGACAAATTGTGCAAGGTCTCCTACTTAGAAACATGAGGGAGGCCTGTAATTTTCATCATAGGTACACTTCAACTATGAGAGACTAAATGAGAAAAAAATCCAGGAAATCACATTGTAGGGTTTTAAAGAATTTAATTGTAAATCATGGTGGAAAATAAGTATTTGGTAACCCACAAACAAGCAAGATTTCTGGCTCTCACAGACCTGTAACTTCTTCTTTAAGAAGCTATTCTGTCCTCCACTCCTTACCTGTATTAATGGCACCTGTTTGACTGTGCTATCTGTATAATAGAAACCTGTCCACAGCCTCAAACAGTCAGACTCCAAACTCAACTATGGACAAGACCAAAGACCTGGTGAAGGACACCATGAAGAAAGTTGTAGACCTAGGCAAGCAGACATACAATGGAAGACATACAAGATCATTGATAATCTACCTTGATCTGGGGCTCCATGCAAAATCTCATCCCATGGGGTCAAAATGATCATGAGAACGGTGAGCAAAAATCCCAGAACTACATGGAGGAACCTGATGAATGACCTGCAGAGAGCTGGGACCAAAGTAACAAAGCCACCATCAGTAACACACTACGCGGAGAGGGACTCGGATCCTGCAGTGCCAAGCATGTCCCCCTGCTTAAGCCAGTACATGTCCAGGCCCGTCTGAAGTTTGCCAGAGAGCATATGGATGATCCAGAAGAAGATTGGGAGAATATCATGAGGTCAGATGAAACAAAAATAGAAGTTTTTGGTAAAAACTCAACTCGCCGTGTTGGGGCTGTTTTTCTGCATAGGGGACAGGATGACTGATCTGTGTTAAGGGAAGAATGAACGGGGCCATGTATCGTGAGATTTTAAGCCAAAACCTCCTTCCATCAGTGACAGCATTGAAGATGGAATGTGACTGGGTCTTCCAGCATGACAATGATCCCAAACACACCACTCGGGCAACGAAAAAGTGGCTCTGTAAAAAGCATTTCAAGGTCCTGGAGTGGCCTAGCCAGTCTCCAGACCTCAACCCCATAGAAAATTTGTGGACGGAGTTGAAAGTACGTGTTGCCCCAAAACATCACTGCTCTAGAGGAGATCTGCATGGAGGAATGGACCAAAATACCAGCTACAGTGTGTGCAAACCTGGTGAAGACTTACAGGAAACATTTGACCTCTGTCATTGCCAACAAAGGTTATGTTACAAAGTATTGAGTTGAACCAAATTTATTGACCAAATACTTATTTCCAACTATAATTTACAATTAAACTCCTACAATGTGATTTCCTGGATTTTTTTTTCTCATTTTGTCTCTCATAGTTGAAGTATACCTATGAGGAAAATTACAGATCTCTCTCATCTTTCAAAGTAGAAGAACTTGCACAATCAGTGGCTGACCAAATACTTTTTTGCCCCACTGTATATTTTCTCATATTAAACCAATCACATGCCCACTATGTTTAGTCCCAGCTACCTGCATAAGTAGGTAAATGATGGAGGTGTGATAGTTTAATAATATGAATGTCAGCAGTTGATGAAAATAAATCAGTTCCAGTCATTCTTTTGAATGGAGTGGGAGCAATCAGAGATTTAATAATGCAATGTGTAGTGGAGTGGAGTGATTCAACTGTGGTGCTGTAATTTGCAGAACCACTAGTATATGCTAGTTATGCTTAACGGAGATTAATGTAATATATTCTGGCAGACCCTGCATGAGGAATGCTTTTCTTCAGCATGCAAATTAATTAGACGGTAGGTCGAGACATATCAAGGTCATTCTGTGTATAGATTCTAACATCTTCACATTTTCTGCTCCTCATGCTCATCTAGGGTTGCTAACTTCTTCAACCCCCAATCAGGGACACTTTCTTCCAGGTGTGTTCGCGCATATATATATATATATATATACATGTGGTGTGTATACCGTATTTTTCGGACCAGAAGACGCACTTAAAATCCTTTAACTTTCTCAAAAATCAATAGTGCACCTTTAAATGCGGTGCGTCTAATGTATGAATTAATTCTGGTTGTGCTTTCTGACCTAGAACCGATTGTAGATGGTACACGGCGCTCATAAATCTGTCAAAATGTTTTAGCACGGCGTTAGTAAGTTACGAAGCTTACAGCCACCGTAGTGCGCAGCATCGTAGAGTAATACGGTATGTGCTTCAGCATTAGGGTACGTGCATTCATTCATTTATTTTCGAAGCGGATTTCAAACACAATGCCATCAGTCACGCAGTACAACATGGACATAGAGCAGCTGCGAGAGAATTCAGCATTAACGAATCAATGGTACGGAAGTGGAGGAAGCAAGAAGACGCCCTGCGCCAGGTAAAGACCAAACTGAGCTTCCGACGAAACTTAAGAGTTTTGTTTCATTTCATGCGTCTTATAACCCGGTGCGCTTTATGTATGAAAATATACCCGTTATCAGCCGATCGTTGATATTTCGTCTTATAATCCGGTGCGCTTTATGGTCCGAAAAATACGGTTAGTATATATATACACTTACATACACACCCCATATATAAATATTATGTAATAACATCTGTTACTCAAAATTATAAGCTGTGAAAGCTTCATCACAATTAAAATGCCTAAAAGTTCATAAATATATAATAAACAAATGTGTTTTATACAAAATTATATCTGTGAAAGCTTTCACAAATCTGAAAATGCCTAAAAGTCATAAATATTATATAAACAAATCTGTTTTATACAAAATTATATCTGTCAAAGCTTTCACAAATCTGAAAATGCCTAAAAGTCATAAATATTATATAAACAAATGTGTTTTATACAAAATTATATCTGTCAAAGCTTTCACAAATCTGAAAATGCCTAAAAGTAATAAATATTATATAAATAAATGCTTTTTATACTACATTTTATCTGTGAACGCTTTCATAAATCAGATTAAATATAAAAATAATAAATAACATCATAATAAATATTTATTAGACAAAATTATATATGTGAAAGTTTTAACAAATTAGATTATGCCTAAAAGTAATAAACAATAGCATTACAACAATTTATTAGACAAAGTTATATGTGTGAAAGCTTTCACAAATCAGAAAATGCCTACACATAATACACAGTACGTAAATAACTGCCTATTAGACAAAATGATATCTGTGATAGTTTTCAGAACTGATGGAGGGTAACTTTAATCTGTGTTGATTCTCTATATGATCACTTTTTGAAGTTATATGGCCTGCTTGGACGGTTTTATGGCGAATTAAAATAAAGGCTTAATTATTTCGCGTGTTATCATATTCCATCCTCACGGTTTATACGAGCCACGGACAGAGAGAATTAAGCCTGTGAAAAGTTTCACAAATCAGCCTGGTCACTTCACTGCAGGTGTCAGTAATCTAAGTGGTCACATTTAGAAGTTATAAACTTTTGAAAATAAAGCCCTAAAATGTAATGCCGCATGATTTCACTTTAGATGATGGCGTCATCTGAATTCAGAAATCAGGACGAGCCAAATGTAGTATTAATCACAGTTTAAAGTGACTTCAATGCAAGACGTATAAAGCTCTGAATCGCTAACTGCAAGCCAAGTTTACTGCGGTTGGCCTTTTGGCTTCCCACTTCTGTAAAAGTGATCACGACGCCACCTTATTTATACGTGGGTCCTGGTTCGCTTCACCGTTGGGTGTACTCTCCTCCGGTTATTCGGGCACTGGTATAAAGTGAACCTACACTCCAACTGCTTGAACACGAAGATGCTTTTTAATTACTGTATTCTCCTCTCTTGAAACCACATACACACCTGCCCACTCACCACGCGTCTGACTCCACTCTCTTTTCTCTCTCCCTCGCATGCACACCTTCAGCCACAACCACAGTCAACATAAAAGTCCTCTAAACATGTGTTACAGTTGCAAAGTCTTTTTTTCTTTACAGGTTCACTGCTCATTTTGACAGCATAAGGCTCTGCTCACAGCACACACACTGCTCTGTCACTAACGTAGCTACTACACCCGGGAGTTTGTATCCATTTTGGCGCGTTATTGCCCAATGAGGCTGTGACAGGAATATGGGACTGGAGCTGTCCCTGAATCAAAATGGCCATAAATCGTGATGTCCCAGACAATACGGGAAGGTTGGCAACCTTATGCTCATCTGAGCAAAAATGCTGGAAGAGGGCTTGGGTAAGCTTGTTAACCCAGATTTATTCATGATGCACCGTCATCTTTTTACATTTTTAACTTAGAAATATTAGCATTTCTTGCACATTTGTTGCATTTGCATTTACTATAATGCTCCAAATGGTCAATGCAAGCATCTTTTACTTTTGGACAAATTTTTTGTCATGTATACAATGGTGCTTGAAAGTTTGTGAACCCTTTAGAATATTCTATATTTCTGCATATAACCTAAAACATCAGCAGATTTTCACACAAGTCCTAAAAGTAGAGAACCCAGTTAAACAAATGAGACAAAAATATTATACTTGGTCATTTATTTATTGAGGAAAATTATCCAATATTACATACTAGTGAGTGACAAAAGTATGTGAGTTTTTGCTTTCAGTGTCTGGTGTGACCCACCTGTGCAGCTATAACTGCAACTAAATGTTTCCTGTAACTGTTGATCAGTCCTGCACACCGGCTTGGAGGAATTTTATCCCATTCCTCTGTACAGAACAGATTCAATTCTGGGATGTTGGTGGATTTCTTCACATTAACTGCTCGCTTCAGGTCCTTCCACAACATTTTGATTGGGTTAAAGTCAGGGCATTGACTTGGCCATTACAAAACATTAACTGTTTTCATCTTTAACCATTCTTTGGTAGAACAACTTGTGTGCTTAGGACTGTTGTCTTGCCTCATGACCCACCTTCTCTTAAGAAACAGTTCATGGACAGATGTCCTGACATTTTCATTTAGAATTCTCTGATATAATTCAGAATTCATGGTTCCATCAACGATGGCAAGCCATCCTTTCCCAGATGCAGCAAAACAGGCCCAAATCATGGTACTACCACCATGGTACTACCACCATGGTACTACCACCATGTTTCACAGATGGGATAAGGTTCTTATGCTGGAATGCAGTGTTTTCCTTTCTCCAAACATAATGCTTTTCTTTTAAACCAAAAAGTTTATTTTGGTCTCACCCATCCAGAAAACATACTTCCCATAGCCTTCTGGCTTGTCCACGTGATCTTTAGCAAGCAATGGCTTTCTCCTTGCAATGCTGCCATTACACACCATTGTTGTTCCTTGTTCTTCTGATGGAGGACTCATGAACATTAACTTTGGCCAATGTGAGAGAGGCCTTCAGTTGCTTAGAAGTTACCCTGGGGTCCTTCGTGAAATCGCCAACTATTACACGGCTTGCTTTTTGAGTGATCATTTTCCTCAGTAAATAAATGACCAAGTATAATATTTTTTTCTCATTTATTTAACTTGGTTCTCTTTATTTACTTTTAGGACTTGTGTGAAATGTTTTATGCTGTTTTAGGTCATATTTATGCAGAAATATAGGAAATTCTAAAGGATTCATAAACTGTCACGAACCACTGTATCTATTTGTTGTATGACTGCCCAGGTCTGGAACACAGCTGCATTACCACCAGCTTCGTCTCCCCTCCTTTCGTCTTTCTTTCGTCTTTCGTCTCCCCTCCTTTTGTCTTTCTGCGGACCTCTGAACCCTCACCCTCAGCCACACTCTCTCTCTCTCTCTCTCTCTCTCTCTCTCTCTCTGAGCAGAAGTGAGTGAGTGTGTGTGAGCGTCGTTGCTGTGTTTGAGTGAGTTTTTCTTTCTCTCTTCGCTGCTTTTTTGGTTGCTGGTTTATATAGTAACGTCAGTTTATTGTAGGAATGTAGTTGTAGTTAGGGGGGAGCGGGAGGTTTTTGTTTATATCCGCTAGTTGCCTGTTTTTTTGGCCTGGTCGCCATGGCGGCGGTGGGGAAGACTAAGTATGAGCAACTCACTCGAAAACATGCGATTAAACTCGCACCTGAGATAAGGTGCTCTGTGGAGGACTGTGTCTTGGCTGTGGGAGATGTGGTGGAGTGCAGCAGTGTTTTAGCTGCGGCCAGAATGAATAAAGGAGTTGTTATTTGTAATGTCTTTTGTATTTGTATAATGTCTTTTGAAGTAGAACATGTGGTGCAAGGAAGGTGCTTGATGGTTCTTGCCAAATTTGCCAAATTTAAACTGGTTTTGTGCAGTGTGTATGCTCCTACTCTTGGTCTTGACAGGGTTCTCTTTATGAGCACGGTTAATGATGCTTTGCATAATATTTGTTCTGAAGATTTTTTGTTTTTTTGGGGGGGGGACTTTAATTGCACTGAGGATGATGTTTTAGATAGAAACCATACTGAACCTCATGCTGCATCACAGCGAATTCTTAGAGAGTCTCTGAAAGATGACAAATGTAGTTTGTGTGATGTGTGGAGAGTCTTGAATAAGACTCTGAGGCAGTATGAGGGCAAAGGTGAGGGATGGTTTTGTGTCTCTAGCCAGGTTGGACCGGTTCTATTGTTTTAAACACCACCTTAATGTTTTTAAAAGTTGTGATATCACCGGGTTGGCTTTTCAGATCATAGTTGGCTTTTCAGATCTGAGTGACCTCTTAGAGTTTTACAATCCAACTCATCTACTTCGTTCGCAGGGTGCAGGACGTCTTTTAGTTCCTAGAATTAAAAAAGTCACAGCCGGGGGAAAGGCTTTCTCATACATGGCCCCCCAACTATGGAATAAACTTCCCACTTTCGTTCGAGATTCAGACACCCTCCAAAGTTTTAAGTCTAGGCTAAAGACATACTTATTTACGCAGGCTTTTGACTAGATTTAGACCAGGTTGCATGGCTTGGGTTGCTGGGGCCGGAGTCTGGAGTCATGTCTGGCCTGCCTGC
>JAJAGP010003790.1:52500-60000 GCA_025084515.1 Ancistrus triradiatus | reverse complement strand
TTTGGGCGATCCCTCCTCAGATCTTGTTCGTGTGGACAAGGGAGGGGTGTGTACCCACCACATGGAGTCTGGTGCAAAAGTTTTGGCACCCCAGGGTCAATAGGCATCAACAAATACCAGTGCAGAGCGTAAATATTTGAGCACATAACATCTGCATGAATTAATAGGAGTGTCAAAACCTTTCAGGACGTAACATGAAGTGTTTTTTCTGGTGTGTGTGTGTGTGTGTGTGTGTACCTGCAGGATGTACCCCCGTACGTAGTCGCGCAGGGTCCAGCCCAGACCGTGCAGGATGTGCAGCACCTCGTCCTGCTTGAGGACGCTGAAGAGGCGGTCCAGCAGGATCTTGAGGCGGACGGGGAGCGCGTGCGTACCGTACAGCATCAGGCTGCTGATGTCGAACACCACGTTGGACTGGACGATCTCCACCTGGGACGGGTGGTACAGGTGCTGCGTGCTCAGCTTATCCAGAGCTGCAGGGCCAGAGAGGGGAAGAGAAACAGATACTCAGGTATCAGTGACCAAAGCTTTAAAATGCTAAAAAAAAAAAAAAATACAAAAGGTTTAATCAATGGAAAAGCTCAGGCACAAATAAACAGAACGGTCACTGATTAAACAAATAAATAAACAATGAAACAGAAATAAATCAGGCCACCAAATACATAAAAAAACAAAAAATATACAAAACATGCAAAAGGTCGATATGTAAATAAATCGAAGTAAAGTTCAGGTACAAATAAAGAGAGAGACAGAGAGTCAGTGATTCATTTTTGTGAACTAGTCAAATGGTTAATAAATACACAAATAAATACATGATAAATATCTAAAAACAGAAATGAATCACGTTGTTAAATGCATGAAAAACAAATAAAATATACAAAAGACATAAAAATATGCAAATACATTGTATAAATAAATGGCAACGCAATATATTAAAACACTGGCCAGAGCTCCCTTTATTAAATTAAAAGTAAATAAATAAATAGTGTGATACAGGCGTGATACACCGTGTGTGTGTGTGTGTGTGTGTGTGTGTGTGTGTGTGTGTGTGTGTGTGTGTGTGTGTACGGACCGTGAGCGACCCATCCGTGTTTGCACTGATCGCAGGTGCGCAGGTGAATCTTTCCAGGCTGGAAACACTCACAGGTGCAGTTCACCAGAGTACAGCGGATCGCCTGTAACACACACACACACACACACACACACTCGTAAATACACAAAACACCCTCATACTCCTGCTGGAGTCTGTTTCTTATGTTAAATCTGTAAATAAAACTTATCTTTATTCGATTGGTTTCTGAGCGCAAGAGGCTAACGTTAGTTAGCTTAGCATCCGGAGCGATGCTAACATAGCTAAGTAGCATCAGCTCGAGCGCATGTGAGGACTGACCCAGAAATCGGCGTTTAATCAGCAAAAAAGCTTCATTAAAAGGAAACCCAAACCCAACACGAGGCTGTTTACACAGATAGTTAGCGTAGCCTAATGAACCGATTAGCGGCGCAGCAGAGGGCTTTCCCAAACACCGCTAACGAGCGCTAAAAGTTCATTAGCTCCAAAAGATCACACTCTGGATTCACAATTGGGGTCTGAAGCAGCGCTCGAGTCAGTCAGACGCTAACAGTAATGAATAGATATAGAGGCTTTTAGTCAGAACCGAGCTCAGAGCAGAGCGTTAGCATCTTAGCATTTAGCATCTGTTTATTTATAATCAAAGGGACTGCTACAAAATCTCCTCATTACTGCATTAAAACTGCCTTATTACTCAACTTTTTACCATGTTTTCAAACCTCAGATTGATTCTTTCTTTCTGCAACCTAAGAAGAGTTTTTAAAAATGCTTTAAATTAAAATAAAAAAAGCTTAAGCATCATAATCATGAACATCCATCTCAGATCGCTACTTTAAATAAATACTCATAAATATTAATCAGTATAAATAAACAGTCGTGCATGGTTTTAAAGTGTTATGTAAAAGTTTTGGCACATGCTCTGTTTATTTTTTAAAAGTAAATACATTATGGAAACTATGACACATAGCCTAATTGCTTTTATTTACTTTAGTTTAAGAAAATATGACTTCTTTTATTTGGTTTTAATGGGTGAATGAGTGTATTGAAATACATTTTATGATTTTATTTATTAACTATAAATAACACATAAATTAATTTAATAGTTTTTCATTTCTTATTTGTAGTTGGTCTGATGTCCATTTGACTGTAGTTTTTTTTTTCTTTGAGTCTTTTACTGAAATAAATAAATACAGTAATATATTTAGTTTATTTTAGTTCTTAACAGCTTTCATCAGAAGATTAGTTTCTGAAATAAAGTAATAAATAATAATAAAAAATAAGAAGTACAACATATTTACACAAAGTTTACACACTATTTCAGATTTTTTTTGTTTTAATCTGATTTATTAATATGCATGTATTAATTATGTATTTATTAATTTCACCCTCTTTATGAGAATATTAAATTGGAGTCATTTTGGCAGATATTTAAGCCTGCACTGGTTTCATTTTTTTATTCTTATTTGTTAGTTTTATTATTTTTGTAAAGTTCTTATCTGTCTTTTGTTTTCTTTTCTCTCTTTAGTTCTGTTGTAACAGTTCCCTGAGGGGATCAATAAAATAGTACCTTATCTTATCTTCATAGAATAGGTCAGAATAATAAAAATATTAATTTTTATTGAATTTTAACTGTGAAAAAGTATCTTTCATTTAATTATTTATTGTAAATTTTTTAGACAGCATCTCTAAAGTGATGCATGCAAAAAAATTTAAAAATACATTTTAAAAATGACTACAAAGTCACCTTTTCTTGTTTATCTTCACCTGACACCAGTTCTAATCTAGACCATTTCGACTGGAGCTGTTGGACTTGTCACTGCACCACAAATTATACTTATGAGGCGGGGCGACTGCTACATATTGCTCTTGACCTTATTTCATAATAAAAGTCCTTTTTTTAATATGTAACATAACGTTTCATAGCGTATCTGCGTGTGGCGGCGATTTATTCGGATTTGATTATAATAAAGTCGTGTTGTTTTATGGC
Source organism: Ancistrus triradiatus (assembly GCA_025084515.1). Classification (NCBI taxonomy): domain Eukaryota; kingdom Metazoa; phylum Chordata; class Actinopteri; order Siluriformes; family Loricariidae; genus Ancistrus; species Ancistrus triradiatus. The sequence continues at coordinate 56,944 of JAJAGP010003790.1, read as the reverse complement.
AGAATGACGGGAGCGGCTGGAGGGCGTGACTGACCCGCCGGTGTTTGTGGATCAGGCGGGTGTTTAGAGAGGTGCTGCAGTAATGAAACATTATTGTTGGTGATGTTTTTATTATTTTGGAGCTGGTGTTTCGGGAGCGAGGCGCTGCTCGGAGCCCTGATGTGGCCGGCTGTTGTTTAGCTGAAGCTGTGAACTTTGTGGATGTTGATGTTGGCTGAAGATCGCTCATAACCGCGCTGGTGTAAACACACACAACCGGCAGCAACCACGCACGCACACACACACGCACGCGCACACTCACACACACACACACACACACACGGAGTGATGTGATTTGGGAACGCTCCCCAGCATTCGTTCTCAGGTCCGTCTGCATGTGCGCTCAATCTGTGCAGGATGCAGAAGAAGACGGCGAGGAAAAATAAAACGCAGTGAGCCTTCACGGTGGCCATATTGAAAACAGGTGACAAATAAAACCATGAATGCAGCCTTTGTCCGGGGACCAAAGAAGAAAAAACACGTCGAACATCAGGAGTCACAAACAAACCAGTGGAGTCATGATTAGCTGCAGCGCTTTTACCGCACTGCTGCTCCTGATCACCGAGATTACAACAAAGACCATGTTGTAAGCTAAACATGCAGACTGTGTGTGTGTGTGTGTGTGTGTGTGTGTGTGTGTGTGTGAGATATCTCAATAAACGTCTGATTTATGTTGTCTTTAGTATCACAGACTAAAAGTCCTAAAATCCCTCACAAAAAAAACAGACAAAAGCAATAAAATCACACAACTTCCGACTGGTGACGTACCAATCTGTTTAATTATGTCTATTTTTATTTCAAGTTTTATTTCTGCTTTTTCCTGCTCAGGGAAAACAGGGTGCAAGTCCATTGCAGGGCCAACAGGGGTCACTGTTACCGACCCCTCCTCCCTCAGATACAGCCAGTTGCACCTGCATTAGATTTCAAAAACGCCAACAGGACTTGAACCTGGGTTACCAGCTGAAACACCTGAGCACCCAGAGATTATTATTATTATTATTATTATTATTATTATTATTATTAATAATACATTGTTATTTTTCATTACTATAATTTTGTTACTAATATTATTATTATTTTTTTAATGAATTAATTTTTTGTTTGTTTGTTTTTTTACAATAATAATGTTACTATTATTATTATTATTATTATTATTATTATTATTACTACTACTACTATAAGTATATTTCTTCACTTATTATTTTTTATTATTCTTACACTATTACTATTATTATTATTATTATTATTATTATTATTATTATTATTCATAACCATATGGTTCAGAACAGGTTATTATCATAGTTAAACCAAAACTAAACCTTAAAAAGACATTTTATTAAAACTAACATATTTTACTGAAATAAATAAAAGACCTCTAAATGTGAATATTAAAAGGATATATTGAAAATAATGAATTAAAACTGTCACTAAAGGCAAGACTAGAGCTCAAAATTATGCGACACAAATTATTTCCACTCAAGCATAATGGCCAATAACATTCAACTATCACTAATATTACAATTAAACTAACGCATGATGCACAAATAAAACTTCTGTAACTATAGTAACTAGAGTAATTAATATACTTCAAATAATTATATTACTCGTATTCCTGCTAAAACAGAACTAAAAGTATTAACTTTACTGCTAAAACACTCAAACTGACATACAATCAGACAAAGAACTAAGATGTAACCTGATTATAAACAAAAAGTGAAGCCAGCTGCCTGTGGAGGGAGAAAAGGGTCAAAAGCTGACTAGGAGGCTACGCAGGATGATGTGGGCCAAAAGTGACCAAAATGGGCACCGATACTATCTGGCTATCCTGTATTTAACAGTTTTGACTTGAAAACAGAACTGAAACGATTACTACCACTAATAAAACAGAAACGTGTACCATTTGTGCTAAGCTACAGCTACAATTACTATGGAAACTGAAAGGGAGAGCTTTATGGGTATTAAACTAAAGCAAGCGACAGTGTGTTGTGAGTTGTGTGTGTGTGTGTCGTGTCTTGTGATGCACATGCCAGCGTGTGCCAGTGGGGACCAGACGGGCACACATGAGACTCAGGACACACACCTCACACACTCACCCAGCTCTGACACTGTCAAAACACTCAGGTCTCTCTGCTCTCACACTCGACTCGGTACGACGTTACCAAAACACGTCTGAGGTTACACCGAGTCTCACACGCACACACACACACACACACACACACACACACACACACACACACACACACACACACACACACACACAAACAAACAAAACAAAGAGGAAAGCCAGAAGGTCACATCACATATTACTGAAAGGGTTAGTGTGGGAGTGTTTGCATCTGGGTTCTTCGTTCCAGTTCTGTCCATCTGTGTGTGTGTGTGTGTGTGTGTGTGTGTGTGTGTGTGTGTGTGTGTGTGTGTGTGTGTCTGTCCTTGTCTCATCGTGCATGGGGTGCCCCCATATGACAGTTTGTTTGTAATCTAAAAATAGAATCGTTTTGTCAGAATGAGCAGTTTCTCAGCTGCATTTGATCCTGCACCAGCCCTCGTGTCCTCCATATCCACTGGACTTTGTATCTTTCCTATGCCTTGGGTTGCCAGTTCCATACCAGTTATTAGTATTAGTATTATTATTATTATTATTTATGTATTTACTTATTTATTTATAGCTGCGGGGTTCAGAGCAAGTTATTATAGTTAAACCAAAACTAAACCTAAGAAAATACACTTTATTAAACTGGCATCATTTGCTAAAATAAAATAATTCTAAAATTATAAAAAACAATAATAATAAAAAATTGTTAAAACCTGTCACTAAGATTAGGACTCAAATTATAATCATAAAACATAAAATTGAATCATAAAACTGAATCAAATTACTTGTTTCTAATAAAACTAATAAAACTTCAACTATTAGTAATATTAAAAATAACACTGAAAGTAAAACTAAAATTAAAACTATACCTTTAGCTTCTTTATTCTCTATATTACTACAGTTACTAATTTACTGCAACTAAATGTATTAATCCTGCTGAAAAAGTGTATTCCTGCTCAAACTGAACTAAAACTATTACTAGTTCCGCTAAAACAGACCTAAAACTATTATTTCTGCTAAAAAACAGACCTACAACTAGAAACTTTTTGACTCTTTGGCCTATGGAGGATGAAAAGGATCAAAAGCCGGCTAGAACTCTGTGCAGGACGACGAGGGCCAGAAGTGACTCAAAATGTATTTGTTTTCCCCTCATAATAACACTGAATTAGATTTGCCCTAGACGAGGGGTGTGCGAAAGTTTCAGCGCCCTTTTCCTTCCACTTTCGGGTTTCTTTCTGCCTGGTTGCGGTATCTCGGGAGGGAAGGGGAGGAACAGGAGGGATGTTGGGCGTGCTGTCACTGGGCTGGCTTTGATCTGAGCCGGCAGAAGGGTTGGAGGGAAAGTCCTCGGGGCTCTGGGCAGCATTCGGATCACGTCCTGCATCTCGTCAGTGTCCGGCTCTGAAAGGCCGCGGTCTCTCTGCGCTCCCCGCGCCTGACACACAGCGCTGGACATATGTGCCCCGACGTGTCGGACATGCTAAACACGCCGGGGCCGTGTCGACACGCTGCAGCGCTCCTGCTAATTAGCCCTTATGTTCCTGCTCGGGTCGGAAACGTTCCCGCTTTTTAAAATCTCCCAACATGGACCTTCTCTAATTAGCATCGCTTTAAAAACAGCGCTGTAATTTCTATTTCTATTCTGAGTAAATACAATAACGTAACTAGGGATTTGTTTCCTTTGGGTAAAAGTTTGTGCACCCCTATTCGGAGTTCGGAGACGTTTCGCATCACAGGGCACCAGCAGGGGTCGCTGTTGGCCCGGACCTCCTCTAACTCCTGTAACCTATCGAGTGTGAATCTACAGAAATTAAGCAAAATGAGCTGGATGGGAGAAAAGAAGAGACTGACTCTCTCTCTCTCTCTCTCTCTCTCTCATCACCTGCTGATCTTGTCCAGGTGTTTTACGGCTATCTGGAGACTTGCGCACTTCAGACAAAGCGAGTGTTCTGCCAATCCTTTTGTCTGGAGCACTGAATTCCTGGTCCAGATGGCGGACAGGCCTCTCCTGACAGCGCCAGGTCGCCGAACACATGCCCGGAGCCACATTCGAAAAGCACGTCGAAAGCCCACCCGGGGGAGGGGGAGGGGGAGGGGGGTATGAAACCATGGGGAGGCCAAGGTGAACCTTAAACATGGGTCATGACTGAGGAACCTGATGTTCTTTTTTTTTAATGCTCACTTAAAAAGAAATAAAGTGATATGAAAAGAAATCAAACACAGAACGACAATTTATAGTTGTCTCCAAGCCAGAGGTGGCGCTGTTGCCACAAACAATAACAAATTATAGTCTTACAATAACGCACAACTTTG